>VYZS01067724.1:0-11180 GCA_013400695.1 Neodrepanis coruscans | reverse complement strand
TATTTAAAACAGCTGTTTCTTATTTTAAGGGACTAGTAGTGAGGGATGGTGGAACTCAGGCTTTGTTGAAAGGGAAAATGACATTGATGAAATAATATCCTGCTCAGCACCACTTTCCCAGTAATCTATGCCCAAATAACCTGAATTCTTCCCATGCCATCAGACACAAGTGAGGGCACAAACAAGCTCCTGCAATCTCAGCCATTCTGGGAAAACCTTTGCATGTCCTCTGTGTTGTTACAACCTAAATTTCCTTCTCTGGCTGCTGTTTGCTGGAGAGATTCTTCTGGTTGCCCAGCACTTAGTGTCCTCCACAGCAGAGGTTTGTTTTATACTTTCACACTTAGCAAGTGTCCCAAGTCTTTGCTCTGCCTAAATCCTCATGGTGAGCCTTAAGACACAGCACATCTGCTTGGTTTATTGTTGTTGTCACAATAAAAAACATCTTGCCTTTTCCTCATGCAGCACAATTCCCTGTGGTTTTTTTTCCCCTTTTACCTCAGTGTTAATTTTTCACACAACCCTCACCTGATTTTTTTTTGCTTTCAGACCTTGTGCTGCCTTGAGCCTCCTGTGCATTATGAACCTCAAGCTGAAGGAGAATTGTTAAGGCAGGTTTAAAAGCTGTAACTCCTGCCATAAGCAGGGGAGCACAGGGTCTGTAGCTGTGTTTCCATTATCTCCTCAGAGTCACCATCCATCTGGGAACAGCAGCTATTCCAGGAGCCATATCTACTGCAGTGCCTGTGTCCAAGGGGACAAAGTGACACTGAGATTGCAGCTGACAGCACTTGAGTTCACTGGCTGTCACAGCATGTGATGAAACTCCTGATACAGGCTTGTGCAGATTTTATTAACCATTTATACAAACTCCAGTGAAGTGTCCCTCAAACAACCTTTTCTGCCACCTGAACGTGTTCTGCAAATGACTGTGCAGCTAAAGAGCCATTAATAAAATTACCTCTGTTTGAAATATGAAAATAAAAATATAAATAAGCACTTTGGGGCTCTGGCAGCTGGGTGGCTTTTGAACACTTTGGATTAGTGGTTCCATTCAAAGTGATGAGCTTTTTTTACCTCACTGTAAACCTTTGTTTTGTCATAAAACTGTACAGCAAGTTATGTTTGGTGTTTTTTTTAAACAAGCATGTGTGGGGATAGTTACTTCTTTATTTAAACAAGAAAAGAGAATTTTGTCCTTATTAATGAAAATTCCTCCTTCCAGGATAATAGGCTATCACTCTACTGCAGCTCTTCTGTTTTATTAGATTAGAGAAATACTCTCTTTCTCATCTCATTGTCTGTCTTGGATTGATTTACATCAGCTTGGTGTCACTTTAAATTCAGGTGTTAAGATTTGTGGAAGATGTGGTTTCAAAGCATGAGATGGCTCCTATATAAAAATTACCTTGATTACAGCTCTGACTGACAGCAAGTTCTTTAAATGCTGCTCAGGGGTAACATTCCTTCAGCTGGGAAATAGAGTGAATATTATGTCTTCAGAGTAAAGGGATAGGCTATAAGCTCTTTGCCTGCATCCTGTATTTGTACAGAACCAGCATTGAAGGGAATAAGGGCCAGGAATCACTTTTAGATGTCACAGAAGCTGTATATAACATGTTTTATTTCTATGCAAAATGTTCTTTTTGGTCCAACTGCAGTGTCATTCTGTAAATTGGAAAAATTCAAGCAAAGGGGTTAAGCTGTGCTGGATTTTCTTGAGCTTTCACTCCAATTTATACATGATGTATAAAGGCGCAATGGTCATAAATGAACACACAAGAAGTTCCACCTCACATCTTTACACTGAGGGTGGCAGAGCACTGGAACAGGTGCCCAGGAAGGGTGTGGAGTCTCCCTCTGGAAACATTCCAAACCCACCTGGACACATTCCTGTGTCAGCTGCTCCAGGTGACCCTGCCTGGGCACGAGGGTTGGTGTGGATGTCGCATTGGAAGGAGCTTCCCAGGTTGATTTGGAGTCCCCATTCCTGAACACCAGGATGTGGCACTCAGTGCTCTGGGCTGGTTGACAAGGTGGGGATCAAGCACAGCTTGAACTTGATGATCTTGGAAGTCTTTTCCAACCTAAATGATTCTGGGATTCTCTAAACTTGACACACATGCACGAGCTCTTCTGGTAACAACAACTTTCTTTTTAAAGAAGAAATGTTCCTTCTCCTCTTTCCTACCCAGATAAAAAAGAAGCAGCAAGAGGTCGTGGGCTTTTTAGAGGCCAACAAGATTGACTTTCAGCAAATGGACATAGCAGGGGATGAAGACAACAGGAAATGGATGAGAGAGAATGTCCCGGGTGAGAAAAAGCCTCAGAATGGAATCCCCCTCCCTCCACAGATCTTCAACGAGGAGCGGTACTGTGGGGTAAGAAGCTGTTTGGAAATTTAAATGCCTTCAGAGAGTTGTTTTTCACAGAAAGTGACTCTTTTCCATTAGTAGGAAGTGTCAAACAAACCCCTGAAAGAAATTTGAGATTCACTGTGAAAGAACAATTTTCGGGAAGTGTTTTTTAAGCACAGAAAAGCCAGGAAACAAAAGATCATTTATTTTCAAGAGCAAAAGACACACGGAGGAAAAACTGACTAGAGAAACTTCTTGAACTTTCACTTAATTTTGCATGGCCAGTGTTGATATTTTATTTGACACAGACTCATCTGAGCCGTCAAGTAGATATCTGAGGACCAGGGGCTGTGACCAGGAATCTTTCTTTGCCATTATATTATGTGAATAAATAGTAATCATTGTTTACTGGAATAGTTCTGGTATGTGGTTTGAATCATTGAAATTATATTGCTTATTCAATGAATATCCAACTCTTCATAACAGAAACTGTAGTGCTCATCAGATGCTTGTAACAGCTTCTTTCTCTTGAGACAGTTTGTTCAGATAATACTGTGCCAGCCTGAATATTAGGATTGTGAATCAAAAGAGATAATCTGAGATCTTGTTTTTCTCATAGTCTGGGTGGAAACACATAGTCTGGAAAGTGCTCTGATGTGATCACTGGAATGAACCTGCAAAGCAGCCTGAAATGCAGATCACATAGTGAGCCCAGTTTAAGTTACTGCACAAATCCAGCGTGAACTACTGCAAGGTTGTAGTGAGAGGGAAGGGATTTACATTCCACTGAGATCTCAGCATTAACTGCAGTGCTGCCAGAGCAGGAGTTGATAGGACAAATATTGGAGTGCAGTTGTTTCCTCGTTTTTCTCACAGGATTCTTGAAAGAGAACTTGATGTGTTGGAGTCCATGTGCATTTCAGCACTCAGTCTGCACCGCTGAAAAGTATAATTTGATCTATCTTACTCTGGGCTTTGTGGTTAAAATAAATATTTCTGATGTTCCCTGGAGAGGTTATATAGGGAATCAAAGAGTAATTGCCTTATAAAGTGTTGCAGCTGGTCAGCCTTGCCAGTAAATGATAAAAAAAACTAGTTTTACTCCATGTCTGAAGCTATTTCAGGAAGCCAAATAATCTACATCTTGAAAGAAATTTAAGCAAAGAAATAGTCCTTTGCAAAGACACCTCCATGGGGAAAGGAGTTGCAGCTACTGATTTAAAATCTTAAATCAAATTTACAGCCAGTCTGAAAGTCTCCAGAATTCCAATGCAGCCAGCTCCCAAAGCTCATAGCTAATGATCCCAGTGGGTGCATAACAAAGGCTAATTTATAACATTATTATTCCCAAATAAATAAGGTAATGAGATCCATATCAGTCCAGCCTTTCCCTTCTCTCCAGGGGAAGGTGCCTTAGGGGAGCTGTACAATGAGGGGGATGTGGGTTGGTTGAGGACATGATCTGGGGCTTCCAGACTGCTGCAAAATCCCTTCAAGTGATGTGATGCCTTCAACAGAAAGCAGCACATCTACAATATGCAGCTGGAGATTTGCATTCTGCTTCCCTTTGTAACCTGTGCAGGTCTAACAGACCCATCATTCTGAAATCCAGAGTTGTTTGATGCTGTTTAAGGTTCCCATGATACATCTTCCCCTGTGTCCCACTTACTTTGTCCTCAGCCACTTTATTAATCACAGGCCTGAGAATTGCAAAGGTCTGTCTGAGTCATGGACTCCTGTCCAACATCCTGAGAGTCCTCTCAAAATATGTTGCTCTCATTAGTGCAGAGTCTTCAGGGGCCTCAGTCTTGTGATATCTAAAAACCTTTGAATTTGTTCTGTGCAGCCAGTTTATATCCATTTCCTGCTGTGCCCAAATCACCTTCAACAGCTCTAATCCAATATTTTTGTAAATGGGATTCATATCCTCTATTAATCTTCATTTTGCTGTGTTAAAGAAATCAAGCTCTTTACACCTCTTTTTTTTTTTTTTTTGTAATACACTTTCTCCTTCCCACTAATTTTTTTCTTCTTCATTCCCAGGTAGAACTTTTATATTTTTAGGCCAAATCAATTGCTCATTCTCCTTTCTGAGATCACTCTTTTCCCTCCTCACCCTGAGAAAGAGGGATTTGAAGAGACCATGACAACCTTCAAATATTTTAAGGGATGCAGCCAAAAGGAATTTTTTTATTGGTCTGAATTCAGTCTTTGAGCAGCAGGTTGGACTAGATGGTCTCCTGAGGCTTCTTCCCACCTGAATTATCTCATGTTCTAGGACTTTGTAAAGCATGTTCTGCTCCACACCCACTGGAGGTGGGACAAGATGTATGAGAAAAAAATGCAGCAAAGAAAGTTTTAAGTCAGACATTGGAAAATATGTAGTTTTCGGGGGATGTCTCATGATCTCATGAAAGGTCATTCCCAATGGATCAGGGAAACACCCCTCAGGAGTAGTGTAGTGGTTTCTGCCTTGGAGAAATGGTCCTTTGAGACCTTCTCCAGTGTCCTCTCCTGCACTTCAGTGAAATTTTGGGAGTGGTGGTAAGAGAACAGGGGATACTGGGGACAGAGGAGGAATGTTCTTTCTTATTTGCTGAAACAGAGGGACACAATGAGCAAGTAAATGGAGTCCTGCTGCCAATCTGCTTTTCTGCTGACACATAAAAGTACCAGCATCTTTTGGATGACCATGAAGAGCTGCTCCACACCCCAGCTAGCACTCTAAAATAGAGGTTTCTTATGGATGCATTTTTATGAAGATACATCCACTGGGAGCAGCTTTTCCATGTGGTCAGAGAAGTTTAAGACTGCCTTATAAATGGCTCATATCTTATTTTTCTCTCAGATTTCAGTATTGCCACTTGAAGAAATAAATTACAATTGGATTCATTTTGTATGCCTGGCTACAGCACCAAATTCAAGTATCCATTCTAATCCATCAGTGATGGCAATTATGTCCTTATTTGATCTTTTTCTTAAGCTGCTTCTTTGCTCATGTCTAGACAGACGTCTGCATCTGTGTCACTTGCTAAATATATTGAGCACGCTGTTGTTCTTGTCTTTGCCTTTGCTAAACAAAAACCCTAGAATACTAGGAAAGAAATGGAATGGAAACTTATTTGGTTTTTGTGTGTAAACTGAAATCTGTGCTTTTCTCTATAAGCTGAAATCCATAAAGTACCCATTTACATACTTCAAAAATATGACTAAATTATTTAAATGTCTAACTTTTGTTTGATGCTGAAATATGCACTTGCAGCCCAAAAACCAACTGTGCTCTGGGCTGATCCCACAGAGTGGGCAGCAGGGGAGGGGGGGATTCTGCCCTTCTCAGGTGAGATTCCCCACCTGCAGAGATGCCTCCAGCTCTGGGAACAGCAGGACCTGGAGCTGCTGGAGAGAGTCCAGAGGAAGCACCAAGAGGATCAGAGGGCTGGAGCAGCTCTGCTGGGAGGAAAGGGTGGGAGAGCTGGGATTGTTCAGCCTGGAGAAGAGAAGCTTTGGAATGACCTGATTGTGGCCTTCCAGTATCTGAAGGCAGCTGACAGAAAAGATGCAGAAAGACCATTTCCAAGGGCCTGGAGTGATAGGACAAAGGGGAAATGGCTTCCCACTGACAGAGTGTAGGATGAGATGGGATATTGTAAAGAAATTCTTGGCTGTGAAGATCATGAGGCCGTGGCACAGGTTGCCCAGAGAAGCTGTGGCTGCCCCATCCCTGGAAGTGTCCAAGGGCAGGTTGGAGCCACCTGGGACAGTGGAAGGTGTCCCTGCCCATGGCAGGAGGGTTGCAATTAGATGATTTTTAAGGTGCTTTCCAAACCAAATCATTTTGATTCTTAGGTCAAATACAGGGAAATACAGAGACCTCTGGAGGGCTGTAGTCCTGCCTGCTGCTCAAAGCAGGACATCTTTGAAGTCAGTTTATGTTGCCTGGGGCTTTGGCCATCAGAATTCCAAAAGACTCCATTGATGTCATTTCCATGCCCTCTCTGTGCTCTCTGACCTTGTGCTCTGCCAGGCATGTGGGGAAGAACTTTCTGCTGATGTCCTGACAAAGGACACTTCCACCCTCCTCCTAGACCATTTTTATCTTCCAATACAGATACAAAATAGATTGTTACTTCTCATTTTTCTTACTGCCTGCCTTGGGAACATTTGCTCTGGTCATTCACCAAATGGAGAAGTGAGTCAGTGACCATTAGGAAAGCAGGAGTGCAAATATACAATAGAAACACCATTCCACAATCACTGTAATCATTCCTTTATCCCTCACTTAATACATAATAGCTTCCTCCTCGGTGTGAGGAAATCAGTGACCTTCCATTTACTGTGAGATGCCACATTTACTGGAGGATGTCATTGCACACTCTCTGTTGCCAAGGAGTACCTGATATAATACAAGATTATATCTTCTGATTAGGAATTGTCTGGTTATTCACACATTTCACTTGTGCCTCTGGTTATCTACAAGGCACAGGAGCATTTCTGGTGATTTTTAGTACACTTGCCATCTGCTGCTTTTCCTTAAAAAGATGTATAAAATATTAAGTCCACTTCATGGTCTTTCCTTGTTATTGTCTTCTCTTTGTTTCCCAGCTCTTGGCACGTGCCATAATTTGCTCAGGATTTTTTTTTGGATATGTGGTGGGCAGGAGTCTCCTGTGTCATATTCCAGCCCTTTGAACTGCAGAAACTCCTCATACTTCTGTTTGCTGCATTACTCCTGATTCCTGGGTGGGACTGAAGACAGTGGCTGCCTGGATTAGATGAGAAGGAGAATCCCACAGCAACAGGAAAACAGATCAAATAGATCATTTGAGAAGTGGGTGGCCTGGAGCAGCAGCAGGTATTTTGCCTGGTCAGGCCAAAATGTGCTCCAGGGTTTCTCCCAGTCTGGGCAGTTCCCACTGCCTGTAACTGTGTGAAAGCCAATCTGTCCCTTAGAGAAATCAGAGGAATGGGCTGTCATTTGTCATGTCTGTTAAACTCTTCCAAACTGGACTGAAATGTCATTGATTCCAGTCTTGTTGACATTAAGGTGACTTCTAAACCATCCACTCCAGCCTTTCCCTGGGATTACCCTTGGCCAGCAATTTCTTCTCTGGAAATACTGAAACAGGGCAGTAAAACAACTCGGGTCTAACCCAGCTTTGCAAACAGGTCTCAAATATGACTCAGCACCTTATTATTTACAGGCTTCTATTTTTGGAGTTGTTTGGGCTCAGAGGAGGGTTGATAACATGATCAAGGCAGCAGTGAGGGCTCAGCAGATGTGTTCATGCCCTGTCCTGGAGTGTGGTGTGATTGTGAGCCAGTCACTGCTGACCAGAGCTTCTGCTGAGATCTCAAACACATGTGGATTTTTACCTGTGTAAGATGTGAGTCATGAGCTTTCCAGCAACAAAATAGTGACAATGGATCTTCCTTAATTGATAGGAAAGTTGTAAGGGTGAAAACAGTAAAACCCCTTCAAGTTCTACACATCAGGATAGGAGGCATCCCTCACATCTTTTCAGCACTGAAAACAGGAATTTAATGTTGTGATTTACAACTTCACGTGTGGAAAACACATTTGGGCTGGTACAAATATGCCAGAGGGAACGGCCCTTTGCTAAGTTGGTCTGAAAAGAATCTGTATTTTCTAACCAGAATGTCTTTCCTTGAAATACAGTTTCCTCATTATCATTTCACTTGTGCTGTAATGTTGAGTGTTGTCTCTTATTTGCCATAAAGATGTCCAGGCATGTGAGGGCCTATTTTGTGCTCATACTCACAGCAAGTTTTATTTTCACATTTAAGTGGGAATAGCTTTGCCTTGGAGTGTGCAGCTGGGGCACAATGAAATGAGACACTTAATTTTATCTGATTCTGACATAGATGGGCTATAATTAAAGTGTAAGTCTCCAGAGAGATTTGCCCATTTATTCATTTTTCCAGCCTGTGTGAAACTCCCTTTATCTGTGTTTTCTTCCTGGGGCTCAGATAATGCAGGCAAATGCATGGCCATTCTCATCAACCTCAGATTTGGTCTCTTCCTCCTGTGCTTTCTATCTGATTTTTGATACCAATTCTCTGTTGTTTGTTTGTTCTTCTTCCTTAGGATTTTGAATCCTTTTTCTCCGCCAAGGAAGAAAATATCATTTATTCATTCCTGGGCCTTGCTCCTCCTCCAGGCACCAAGGTATGCACTGCTATCCTTCCATGGGGACCTTTTCTTTAATTTTTAATAAAAGCTGAACATAGGCAGTGACTCAGCATGTCACATAAGAGGCAGTGACAAGCAATACATTAGATGTTGGGGGGGTCTTAGGAGGGGGAAAAAAGTGGCTGTTGAGTAAATACTAGAAAATCTTTCTTCCCTTCTTTCACTGCAGGCTTGTTACCATGGCTCCAGCTGATGATTTTGTTGTTGTTGACACAAGGCAGTATTTTAGCTTGTTTAGTTTTTAAGTGTTGCAGGATTTCCTAATGCAATTTCTAGCTTGTGTTAATTACAAGAAACCTGCCCTATCCCCTAAGTGCATCAAACAGGGTTTGTCCTGGCCCCCAACAGCAGGGCTGGGGTCTGAGAGAGTAAAGGCTCACCCAGGACTTCACCAAGTCCCTTTGCCATATCTGCATATTGACAACGTTCTAATATATTTCTGGCAAAAAAAAAAAAAAAACCAACAAAAAACCAAACAAAACAATATTTTATTTTGTTGTGGTTTTTTTAATTCATTTTTTGTGTGTTGTTTTTAGACATCAATGTGTTTTCTCTTTATCAGATCTTCTTCTAATTAGAAGTTTTATAACAGAGAGCTCTCTTATTAGCTCTCTTCTCCTGAGATCATCTTAGATGATAATAAAATGTTGCCATCTTTAATGTGGGTGATTCAACAAAAGAAATTAATCAAGAGAGTGATGAGCCAGAGTGATAAGAGAACTCTGCTGCATTGTGGTGACCTGGCTGAGGAGCTGCCTTGGAGCAGATCTGCCTTTTGGTCCAGCTCTGCTGCCAACTGTGCAGCAGCTTTGAGTGAAAAAAACATTGTAAATGTCTTTGTTTATTCTCTTCTGTAAAAGCAGAGAGAAAAAAGAGCCTTTGCTAAGTGCTTTGAGAGCTACAGCTGAAAAGACACCCAGGGGAGAGCCCCAGTTGTTATAAATGTCTTTGACACTGAGTCCCTGTGTGATAAGGAGAGTCATTTAAACTTTCTGCTTTAGCTGTGCCATCTCCCACACAGGGAAATTAAAACGACTTGCCTACCTCACAAGGGTCTTGTGAGAATTCAGTTAATTAACATCCACAAAGCCACCAAAGGCTTAAAGGACTGCAGGTACCACATATTACAGTCATCATAAAAGATACGTGGAGAATCAATGAGATAAAGAAAATTGCATTTGTCCATCTTCCCACTTCATGGATTATCTGTTCCCTCATGTTCCCTCTGTTAGACACCTTGTCTGTGAAGCAAAATAACAATCTTTTAGAATTCATTTGTTCCCAGCTGTCAGCAGAGGCTGCTACAGTTTCTACTTCGTGACAACCTTGTGAAAGTTGAAAACAATGTGTTTGTTACATTCTGCTGGTGGGATTGGTGTTTGTGGCATCAGTAACTCATTAACTGCTGCCTCGATGGTGATTTGGAAATAAGTGGTGTTTGTAAAAAGTGGGATTTATATTGTGCCCCTTTTAGAATCTGTTCCTGTTTGAGAGAGACATATACCAGTGTTTTAGCCTCTGTTGCAGAGGTGTTTCTCAGCATCTCCTCTGCATGAAAGGCTGGCTGTGCTTTGTCATACAAATAACCTTCCCCCTCGTTCAGCTGCCAACTCGACCTTAGCACAAGTACAATGGGTGGCTCGTGACAGTGATTTCCAGCAGCAGAAATCTGGAATAATAAATCAGGTGTGGAAGAGATGGTGACGAGGACACATATGACACAGTTTTCTTCTAATCCCCTCCTATTTTTTTTTTCTGAAATATGATGATAATTTATAAAAGAAGCAAACTATAATGTATGGAATTACCACAAGTCATTAAGCATTTTCTTTCAAGGGACTTTTACCACTCTGAGACATGACAAAGATTAATATGAAGGTGATATATATATTTTATACTCTTGTCTTAAAACATTCTATTTCTTTTTCCACCCATCTCTGCACAGAAGCAGAGAAGCTCTTTAATCACCATGATGCTGTTTCACAGCACAATCCAACAGGATCCTGACCCAGGACTGTTTAGAGCATATTTTCTGGAGGAAGCAGATGAACCTTTTGATGGCTCCCTCAACAGATTATAACTTCCCAACTAAATATTTGTAGTGAAATTCGTTGCCAATTCATTGCCACTGCTGAGTGCAAAATACACCTTTCAGTTCTGCAAATTGTGTAGCCCAGACTTCTCTCTGGGTTATGTGGCTACAACTGGTCACCAGCCCTGCTTGTTTACATTGAACAGTTACTCCCTGGTACTGGAGCTGGGATGGTGCCAGAGCTTCATGTGCAAACTGATCTACACTTACAGACTGAGCCTGGTATGTCTGGGACACATCAGAGCTGTCACCAAGGTGCATATTGACTCTAAGACACATGTAAAGAACCTCTGCAGACACACAGATGTAAAGGAGGGTCTTCTCAGATCAGCAGCGCTCAAAGTTGTCTTTACACACTGATATTTAGGTGTCCTCTTGCTTGCAAAAAAAGTTGTTTCAGTAGGAAAGAGCAAATCAAAGTTAACCAGACTCTGGTTCAGGTTTTCCTGGATATCAATGTGTTCTATACAGTGCAGAGCTGCCTCCAGGTCTTGGATCTCCAGCCCAGGAAGGAGCTGGA
>VYZS01067721.1:36786-49789 GCA_013400695.1 Neodrepanis coruscans | reverse complement strand
CTGAGTGCTTGTTTGAGCTGGATCTGGAATGGGAGTCCACATGGATGTTGAGGTGCCAAGTGTGCAAGGCCAAGTGCATTAGTGAGAACTTCCGGAGATGAGAGCTGAAAGGACCAGGAGTGCTGTGTTTGGCTGGGGAAAGAGCTTCCTTTGAAGTTTCTGCAGGGATGAAAGTTTCCTGGTGAACTAGGTATTGACCAGGAGCAAAACAGTTTTAAACACAAATCTGGGAAGGAAATCCCACTGTTCCCTTTCCACAGGTGGAGAATAAAGAGGTGAAACACTCTTTGTGCTTCTTCCCAATCCTTGTCCTCACTCTTGGTTTGTATTCCTTCAGGTTCCAGCTGCTTTTGTGAATAACCAGCAGTCCCAAAAGCAGTGGAGATACTTCAGGCCTTTTGGAGCATGAGTTACAAGCTTGAGACAGCAATTCTGGCTCTGAGGAGGGACCATCACCACCTCTTGCTTGCTGGAGCCTCTCCTACAGCACAGATGTTTGAAACCTGTCTTTGACTTGGACAAGATTCATCCAGTTTTCAAGTGTTAGAAGTACAACTCGTTTTTAGGACTTGCTCCCAGAACTCAAACCATTCCCCAGTGAATTCTCAGTCTTGGGTACCATCTTATTTTCTTATTTGTTTTTCAAGAGGTGCATAAGATCAGGTTCAGAAGTGGCCCTCATACTGTTTACTGCAGCTGTGGATCAGTGCTCCAAGTATGTCCTCCTTTCTCTCCCAGGACACTGGACAAGGACAGGGTGCCTTTGTGCACCTCACTCATGTTTCCCACATCCTTGATAAATAAGAATTTTCTTTAAATATCTTCACTGCACTGCAAAAAAGGTATCTCAAAGGCNGGTCATGCAGAGACACTGCAGATTTCCCACTCTGCAGATTTCCCACATCACCAGCTCTTTATCCTCTGTAGCGAGAGGACAGATGATTTGATCAGGAAAGCTATTTTCCTGCAATGTAGATTATAATGGAAATCTGGAGAACAGCCCTGACTACGAGTTTCCGCAGCTTTATCCTTTTAAAAGCACAAGCCAATTAACCTCAGCCTGCAGGGAAAGAGCCCCCCGTTAGCAACTGGGGCTTGGAAAATGAGGCATAAGGGATTTAAAATCACAAGGCTCTGAGACTCCAGCCCAAGCACAGAGCACTGCCCATACCTGTTTGAACATCCACAGTGATGCCACAGATGTGGAGATGGGGATGTACTCACAGCATCTGTCAAACCCCTGGTGGTGGTGGGGTCCATTCCAGGGTCTCTGCAGCTTCCCCAGATGTTGTTCCACTTCCCCCAGGCAGCTGAAGGGTCAGGGTTAAGGACTGGAATTTCTGTGGACAGGGCTATGATTTATATTAAGGCAGTTTGTGAAGGATGGTGTCAAGAGCTCTCTCAACTGGAGATGTACATGGATGATAAAAAACAGCCCAAGGCCCAGGCTCAGTAACGAAATCCCAGTAATTGTGTTCTCAGGATGGCAACTGAAGGGCACAAAGACTAATTAGCTCCTCAGGGTTACACTATGAGGAGACAACTCAGCTCATCCTGAAATAGCAAAGATTCTTGGTTCCTGGAAACATAGAATCATAGAATATGCTGAGTGTGAAGGGACCCATCAGCATCACCGAGGTCAACTCCTGGCCCTTCACAGGACAGCCCAAGAATAGGACCATGTGCCTGAGAGCATTGTCCCAACTTCTTGAACTCAGACAGGCTTGGTACTGTCACCACTCCCCTGGGGAGCCTCTTCGCTCTGTTTCTCTCCCAATTTAGGAACTCTGATTAAGCCCCTGAAGGCTGACTGTGTGAGCCAGACCTGGCTGTCACTGATACTTCACAGAATCATTAAGGTTGGAAAAGTCCTCTAAGATCATCAAGTCCAACCATTAACCCAGCACTGCCAAGGCCACCACTAAATCATGTCCCCAGGTGCCACATCTACATTTTTTAACACTTCCAGGGATGGTGATTCTACCACTTCACTGGGCAGCCTGTTCCAGTGCCTCGACCACCCTTTCAGTGGAGAAATTTTCCCTAATGTCCAATTCCAACTTCCCCTTGTGCAACTTGAGGCTAATTCCTCTCATCCTATAGCTTGTTACCTGGGAAAAGAGACCAATCCCACCTGGCTCCAACCTTCTGTCAAGCACTTCTCTCATAATAAAAGCACATCTCTTGAATGACAGACAAGGAATTTTCCACATCTCTGCTGGTCTTCCCCATCTGAATGTTCTCTGCTTATCCCACAAAACTCCTCTGCCATCTGATGTGCAATGTGCTGCCCTGGCACCAACTGTTTCCTCAGGAGCTGGAGGGAAATGCAGGCACACATAAAACACCCTCTCATCAGACACCTCTCCCAAAATCATGCTAAATACCTGTCTTTGCTATTGCCTGTGTTCCTTCAATGACAACAGCTCTTGTTTGAGATGTTAACATCTCCAGACATTTGACAAGCAGCTGAGTAAATGTCAACACCTTTCTAAAGGAAGTGTGGGATTTAAGGGAATTTAGCACTGACTAGGAAATTGCAGTTGATTCTGGGCTGAGACTCGCTGGTTCCTGACAGCTGAACTAATGCCAAGGTTTTAGGCCAGGCAGCAAACTGTGTGAACTCATGGAAATGAAGGATGGACACATCAGCATCCCTGCTCCTTCACAGCCACAGCCTATGAGGGTTTTTAATGATGGGGGAGATGATCTGGGGTTAGAAAACTATTCTGGAGCACTGGAGAAACACATGTGGCACACACAGACTCCCTGAACAGCCTTGGATGGTGCACCTAGTGAATGGCATCCCTGCTCATTGCTGGGGGCTTGGAATTAGATGATCTCTAAGGTCCTTTCCAAGCTAAACCATACTGTGATTCTATGATTTAGTGTCTGTTGGCCTTAGACCCCCACCAAAAAATTCTTTACAAAGGTTTCCTTGACCTGTTCTCCTCAGAAACATATTGTACTTGCACTGAGAGTAGTCTCTAGAAGTGCACACAAAGAACTCCTCCAGCACAGCCCCACTGGAAACAACTCCTCCCTGTTGAGACTCAAAATACAGTGTTTTCCATTGGCTCCAAGTGTGTTATCAGGCTTTTTCTTGTGAGCTCCTACAGCTTCCAGGCCCACACTGCTGTGTTCACTTTTCCATGTGGAATATTTGGGCTGAGGCTCATTATGCTAAAGCTTGGGAATCAACACTTCAAGTACCTTCCTCCAAAACAGCCTTCTTCATCCTTTTTCAGGGAGGAAAAAAAATATATTATGGAGAAATCCATCTCACCTGGAAACAGATACATGGAAAAGAGGAGTTGAACTGCTCCTGGACAATGCCTGTTTCTCTCCTCTAACAGGTCACATGGGAAAATATCTCTGGCAAATCTCACCTGTTGCATGTAGCATCTCTTCAGGAAAGAAGTACTTGATCACAGGGCATGGGACAAAGTTCACCGAGTCACAGGGTTTCTGTGATATCTCCTATGAGATGGACTTGTGGAATGACTTAACCATGCAGGTTTCAGGAAGAGCAGACAAAGAGAGTTGCTTCCCTCTTGGCCTGTTTGATTCTCCATTAAGAGTTACTGCTAATTTTAATTAGAGCCCAACAGGCTGGTGGATTCACTGCTGCAGGATATTGGAGTTTACTGTGCCTTTAAACAGTGGTTTCACTGAAGGTTTGTGTTATTAAGCAATACATTCAAGCCAGTGGGTTTAAAGTTTGCTGAAGCTCATTTAGGCAAGACTAATGTTGGAAAACATTTTCTAACAGCACAGACAGGAACAGACTGTCCACGGGGGATGTGGAACATCCCTCCATGCAAGAAAAGCTCCCATAAAGAGTGACAGCACAGTTTTGACTCAACCTGTCAGAAGCAGGGGGAAGCTTAAATGATTGCTCAGGACTCTTCTCTGTTCTAATTTTTGCCAGTTTTGAAGTCAGTTTTTAGCATCTTTAATTAAAGAAAGAGACATTGAATGGAATTGTAGAATAGCACAGGTTGAAAGGGACCTCTAGAGGTGTTTGGTTCAACCTCCAGTTCAGAGTAGGGCCATTCTCAAGGCAGGCAGCTCGAGACCTTGCTCACAGGAGTTGTGAAGATTTCCCATGTGGACTTTGCATTATCTGTGTGGGCCCCAGTGCTGGTGCTTGGCCAAATTGTGAAGATTTTGTCCTTATTTCCAGCTGGAACTTCCCTCATTGCAGCCTGTGGCTGACAGCTTTGGCCATTTCACTCTGCATCTCCAGGGACAGGAGAGCTCTGCCTTTTCTGTCACTTGCTGTATGTGTTGGCTAGAAAGAAAATAGATCCCCTTGCACAGTGCCAGCCTTCTCTGGGCTCAGAAAAACCAGGATCCTCAGTATTTCCTTGGTAAGTCACATTCCCCAGCTCACTAATGGGTTATTTCATCTGGCATCCCAGGGGATGGTTCAAGGGGCTCCAGCAGCTCTCCCAGTCCTTAGACTGCGACAGGACGTGACAGTACTTGCAGGTTCTGTTGGTGCCACTATCAAAGGCAAAACATCAGCATGAGCCTCCATACAGGAACCTTTCCCAGAGTCCCAGAGCTATGCAGGGGCAAGAGATATCCCAAAATCCAGATTCCTCATTGCTGTGTTTACTGTGGCCTCCATCCCTCTCTCCCTCTAGTTGCTAAGCGATATCTCTGCTCTCCAAAGTCACTGATACAGACCCTTGGCTGCTGCATTTCACTATTCAATTTGCAATTTAAATTCTCTGACAGGCAGAAGCAACCAAGCTGTTCACTTAAGATTGCAAGAAGTTATATTGAAATCCAGGAAATAGCCAATGCCTCGAGCTCTTCATAAATTTCACTTTGATAATAACAGAGACAGAGGTTGGAAGAGGGGAGGAGAGAGATAGGTGCTCATCTGGGGGAAAAAGGATGGAGCAGAGACAGTGGGGAGCAATCACAGGGCTGGAGTTTCCCCTTTATTCATGTTGCTTGTTCCATGTTCTCACCTCTAAGACCTGGTGCTTCTGCTTAGGCTGCTTAAATACCTTTCAGCAAAATTAAATACCCACTTTTATCTCTGTTTCCCTCCTGCTTTCCTTTTTTAGTGGTTCCTGGAGATGGAGAAAGGTTAGATCATCTTTTCCCTTTCCTAAAAGACCCACCCAGGGATCGTGGCATGAAGGACAGCAGGGAGCTGTCCCTCCTCCAAAGCAGGATGCTCAGGTCTGGGACAGCCACTGCCTGTGGCTCTCCTGGCCATCCTGGGAGGTTCCCAACTGCTGCCAGGGGTGTCCAAATCTGAATTTGGACACAGAGGGTGTTGTGTTTTGTTACTGGCTACTTGTGTCCTCCTTGCACGTGTGGGATTTGTGCTGCGTGGGGAGGAGAGTGGCTAAAATCAGAGAGTAAACGCTAAATCAGAGAGAAATGGGCAGGAATTATTTGGAAGGGGCAGCTCTGGGGGAGCCATAGGAAAGGGGACAGTGCTGGGGGGGATAGAAAGCTGCATAAGGCAGGAGTTGGGGTGCTGGCACTGAGGGACATCAGGGACCCTCCGGAGCCAGCCCCACTCTTTCAATCTCATAAATACACATTTCCCTGCGCTGAAATCCTCCGTGGGTTCGGAGCCGCGGGTTTTTAGGCCAGTAGAGGGAACCCTCCACCGCAGTTATCCCAAATCCCGCACCTGCAGGGAATGGGGAGCAGCGCGGAGGGAGAGGGCACCGAGGGGTTTGCAGCTGGAGGCAGCTCCCTGCCCGCGGGACGGGGGAGAAAAGTGGTTTATACTCCTCTTTTTCTTCAGGCTGTCAATGCCAGATTGAGGGAATTCCACTTTATAAACGGGAGCAGCTCCACAGATCTCTCAAATGCTTTGTAGACATCGACTCCCCTTGGGTAACTCTAGAGAGTGATGGGACAGGGGTCAGCCTGTGCCTGATCAGCAGGACACTGAGAGCCTCCCTGCCCTGATCTGAGTCAGAGAGGGCTGGTGACCTTCCCTAAAGCCACTACGAACAGAAACCAGGCAGCCAAAGCCCTTTCCTCAGCCACGAGCCTCTGGCTGAGGGAGTCTGTACAATGATTCACACCGTAGGGACAGGAGTGTGCCAGAGGTGACATCCAGCACGGCCACATCAGGGACTTTCCAAGGGGCTGTTGTGGGCATCAGCTTTTCCTCCTTCACTGTGTGTTTCTCCAGCCCCTCTGTGTGTCCTTTGTCTGAAGCACAGGACAGAATTTGGCAAAGAAACACCAAGTCACTACAAGGAGGTCTCAGAAATTTCTCATCAAGACTCTCACCCTGGCAGAGGCCACCAGATGCATTCAGGGGAAGGGGAAAGCTCTGAAAGAGCTTGGTAGAGAGCTTTGGTTTTCACCTTCTGCTTCCCAAAGTGCCCTGTTCTGGGAAAATTTTCCCCACAATCTCCACCTAAGGTCGCTGGGGATCTTCCATCTGTGACAAAACGGGAGAACCCTGGAGATGCAGGTGGCTTTGTATCCATCAGAGGGTTTGTGTAATGCATTTCAGGAAACAGCTTTCCTTTTTGTGCCTGGGACTAGGTGATATCAGGCTACAGACTGAATCTGATGGGCAGCAAACAGTTCACTCTCTTGTATCCTTGGTTTCTAAGAGCTCCAGTGGGTATCTCTGCATTTTTCCATCTTTAACACTTGGTGTCAGTGACTCCAGTACCCTCAGGGCCATGTTAAATATAAGACAAGATTAAACTGGAAACAGCAGGATGGTCAAGCAGAAGTTTCCATTCTTAACTGCCCTGTTTGAATAATAAAGGCTGCAAAATTTTAACAAAAAGATGTTAATTTCTGCTTCCCATTCCAGCGCTTTTCTGGCATTAAAACTATTTTGTTTTCAAAAGCAGGTTCAAATTTAAGATAAAAACACACTCAGAGAGTGTAAACTTCGCCTTGCTGGTGAATCCCCACTTGCACCTGCAGAACTCATATTCTCCCAGTGTTTTGACTTAATCCTCTTGCTTCTCACTCTGTACAGACCTGTAACACCAGATACCACCAGGCCTTGGACAGGCTCCAATTCCTTGTGGGAGGGCAGCTCCTGCCCCAGTCCCTCCAGAGCCCTGAAGTCCCAAGTCCTGAGTAGTTTGGGAGTCCTTGAGCTCCCAGAACATTCTCTCCTTGTCCTCTGTGTGACCCCATGGGAGCACCAGCCAGGTGATGTCCTGTTGAAGACCATATCAAGATGCTTGGATGATCCCACCTGCCTTAAAGAAGGGTTAGGAAAGAGAGTGGTTTTCATGCTTCCCCTTCCAGTGAGGTGTTCAATGGGAAGGGTGACAGCAGTGAATGGAGGCAGGGGAATTCAGCCAGATCCAACCACCTGGTACCTTTTAGCCCTCTGTTCCTCAGCTCTGGTGTCACTTTGGCTCCTTGTCCATCCTTTTTGGACTTTACCTCTCCTGAGGTCAGTGCCAAGAGACCACAACTGTCCCAGCACCACATCCCAGACAGATGTATGGCTGTTTTCCCAATGCCAGGCACTCCAGTTTCAGATGGAGATTCCTTGGGAATGTTTTGGACAAATTTGGACAGTTAATGGAATTTGGATGAGATGCCATTCTGTGTCCTCAGCCCTGACCATTGCATTTGTTTCTGATGGAGCTTGATGAGCAGGTCTGGTCACATGTAAGAGACCTGGTGGATGCCCACCTACTTCCTGGAAGGACAAGGGCTGTTGGGAGGAACAATCCACCCTCTACCTCACATTTCCCCTCCATTTCTCCCACTCTCTACTCTTACACACTTCTGGATAAAGACTGAGCCTGGAATTCACTTGTTTTTCTTGGATGCCTGAAGCAAACAGTCATTATCCCAGAGTGCCTCATCCCTTCAGCTTAGCCACCAGCAATCCCAATTACCTACTCCTGTATCTAGAGCATCAAAAAGGCTGTTTCAGGTGCCCAGGTTCAGTGCTGGATCCCCAAAAGGCTGTTTCTACCCTTTCAGCCGGACAATAATTTGACAAATTCAGATTTTTTCCCCAATGTGACAGGATGCCTTGTATGGACAGGCTGCTGTGCTCACCCCTCCTTAACCCAACCTCACCTGTGTGCAGGATGCAACAGGCTGGATTTGAGCCAGCACCTGGGAAAGTTCTGGCATGGCATCCTCCCTTCCCAGGCCCACTCCAACTTTGGGATCAGGCAGCAGCTCCAGAGCCATCACACCACTGATGTTGGACTCATTCCTCTGTTCCTGCAAAAACAAACAGGCCTCTGAGCTGCAGCAAATTGATTTGCTGTGCTGTAACCGAATTACAAGCTTGAAATGCTCCCTTTCTCTCCCCCTTTCATCTTATCCCTTCTGTTCCTGCCTTACAGAGGGAAGGAACTTTCCTTCCAGTGAAGCCAAAGATGGACAGAAGAGCTGGGATGTGACCCACCTCCAAGGATAGCTCAGCATCACTGCCTGACCCTGAAGGGCAGCTTCACTTCTCCCCTCTGAACTGCACCTGGAAGGAAATTAAACATGTGTTGATAGGGAAAGGTCAGGGGCAGAGTCAGTGCAAGGACATGGATGTGGAAGGAGAGCAATATCCTTATTTGCTCACCTGCAGGTGGTCTCAGGAGGAAGTTATTAAACCCTTTGCTCTGAGACCTACAGCAACACCCTCGGGTCTCCATACAGGAGCATCTCCAAGAGGGAAAAAGAGGTTTAGGGTGTGAGAGCATGTTTTGCTATTTTGAAGTGGTGACAGAGATAAGAACCTGCTCTCCCAAAGCTCCAAAATGCAAAAATTGCTGTGGTGGCTGGTGGTGCAGTGAGGCACAACAAAGTTCTGTGATAGAACATGTGCTTTTAGAAGGTGAGACCACTCCACTCCACAGGATAACAACCACTTTTGGATGAGCACACCTTTCTACCTTGTGTATCTATGAGCACTGACCACGTGGAGAGGCAGAAATGGATTTAACCTCTGGGACAGGCATGGAACAAGACTCTAAACAGTCCCTGGGATGTGATGTCTGCACTTCCTTTAGCAAAATGCCCATGCTGACAGGATCCTCCCTTCCCTGCTTCTCTGTGCCCCTGTCCAAGTCTTGGCAGGTTGAACAACTCCTGAAAATTGTCAGTGCAAGGTTGGACTTGCTGAAGCTCCAAGAGAAAGGTGTCTTTCCCTCCTGCACACTCATGCAGCCATGGAAATGTTTGGAAAGTCACCAATCTCCTACTCAGGGAGCAAGGGGAATGTAGGAAAACTGTGTGGAAAAATATCCTGTGTTCAGAGCAGGCTTGTCTTGTTCATGAGGCTTCTGGGGGAGCACAGGGAACAGAGGGCACACAGGCTTTCAAAAATTGGTTCATGGCTCCCAGAGAAAAGGCAGGAAAAATCCTGAATGCCCAAAGCCGGGGGCAGAGGAACTGTGACTGCAGCCTGGATTCACGGCTGCTTTGCAGTTCATGTCTGGTTAAAGGCTGTCATCAAATTCCCTCTGTAATCAGTGGAGAGAAATCAGAGCTGCTTTAGGGTGATTCACGTCCACTTATCTCAGACACCTCTCTCAGGAGGGCTGAAATTTCCCTATCTCCTTCCACAGTGTGGAGATGGGGGTGAGGCCAACAGCTCAGAAAAGAAACTGAACTTGCAGGCAGGAAGATTTAGCAGAAATACATCCAATCTGCTCTCTTCCAGACTCTTCCAGGCTCCAGAGCAGCCTCCGGGGTTTTGTGACCCACTGATCTCCAAGAAGATTCAAGCCCAGCCCTTTGAATACAAACACAACCCCAAATTTGCACCCCTGAAGCTGCCACAGTTCACCTCTGCCTGTCCCTAGAAGATTTTATGCCAGCAGGGATGTACCCAGGGACCTTCAGGATCCATTACATCCCACCAGCCTATAGAGGAAGAACAGAGTTTACTCTCTCCTTTCCACCTGATTTTTCCAGCCTCTTCTTGCACATGTCCTCAGCCAGAAACCCATATTTTGCTTTCCTAACACACAACTTCTAATCCCCCAGTCCTGCTCCCTGGCTACAGCGAGGTTTCATCCTAAATTGGTAAGACAAAGCCGTCCAAAGGAAATGAGAAGCGGACTTGTCCTGCTCTCCATGCCCAAGGGGACACCACGTTTGAAACTCAGCTCCTGCACTTGTGTGATAAATGGGATCCACCCAAAAGAAATAAATAAATAAAGCCAGAGGCACCAAAGGGGAGCAAAATCCCTGGGTTATTCCTGCATTACTCAGTCATCTCAAGGAGAGAGCAGCTATCTGCTGGCAGCTGGCTGAATCATCAGCTACCTAATGCTGCTTGGAATGAATACAGATGCCTTGGAATTGCCTCATGTGAGCACCACAATAAAGACAGAGAAAGCGGCTTTGCGGGCTCCAGAATGGTGGCTGACAAATTCAATCAACAAAGTGACTCTGAAAGCACTCCTGCAAAAAATATGAAAGGGGAATTACAGGTGTTGCAAACCCCAATGCCTGTTGTCTTCCTGTCTTTGCTAGGGAAAAAGGCTGGCAGTGCCTTGCCCAGCTCTCCTGCTCTGTGCATTTAACACCTACTAATTCATCACAGCCACTTGCTCTTGGGGTGATTTATTTCATTGCTTTCATTACTTTCAGAGCCTCTATAGCACCTTGAGTGTGCCTGTGTAGAGGCAACAGCCCTCTCCATCATATCTAATGGTAAGAGTCTGTCACCACGGGCCTAGAGGGACGGAAACAATGGGAAAGACACGTTGGGATGGATTGACCACCAGGAATATCCATCTCAGCCGTATGCAGGGGGCAGTGAGCCCGGCTTGCAGGACTGACATTTCAGGATGGGATTTCTAAGGGGCTCTCACAGCATCTGTGTCCCAGTTTTCCCCAGACTGCATCTCCAAGGACCACTGTCCCATGGGAGTCAAGCAGAGCTTTGCCCTCAGGGCTGGGAAGGTGTTTGCAGACCATCTTCTCATAGAATATCTTCTCATAGAATGGCTGGGTTGGAAGGGATCTTGAAGATCAGTTAGTTCTGCTTTTCACTAGACCAAATTTCCCAAAGCTCCATCCAACCTGGCTTTAAACATCTCTAGGGATGGGGCATCCACAACCTCTCTGGACAAGCTGTTCTAGTGTCTCACCACCCTCACAGTAAAGAATTTCTTCTTAATATTCAATCTAAACCTACTCTCTTTCAGTCTGAAGCAATTGCCCTTTGTCCTGTCACCACATGCCCTTGTAAATAGTCTCTCTTCATCTTTCTCTGGGTGAAGATCCTCCTTGAGCAGGGCTGTGAGGCGGAAGGAAGCCTTCAGGTCCACGAACGACTGTGAAATTAGTTGGGCTGGGGGGTTGTAGCAGCCACCAGAGATTTCCTGGATGGCCAGAGATTTATTACAAGCTGCTACTGAGGTGTGTTTGTCCCCAGCACAAGAACAAGTAGGACCTGGGCTCTGTAACAACACATGCTCTGGGTGTGAGGGAGCCCAAGACTTTGGCACATAGTAGGAGAATTTTGGGTGCTTCTTTTCAGCTGTGGGAGAGGACAAGGGGGTTTGAGAGGGGAAGGTTTGGCAGCAAGAGGGAGAGAGAGGATCTCCCCCTTGAAGGCTGGGAAAGAGGGCTTAAGGTTCTTGTTGCCTGGCAATGGGTTTCTGGGGTTCCTAAATTGCTTTAAGCTGCTCAGAATGTGGATTGGCTCAGAAAAAAAACAAACCAAACCTCTGTGGTTCTGGACACACAAGGAGAAGAGGAAGGCTGGAGATGCAGTACCTGGCAATGGGATGCTGCCTCTCCTCTCCCTCTGCACGTAGTTGCACTCAGGATGCTCCATTGTGTACAAGGCTCAACAAAACACTTGGACCTGCTCTGGGGTGAGTGGGATCATTGGCAGGAACCACAGGTGGCAGTTCCACAAGAGCTGGGAGGCACCTGGATTTTGAGAGCAGTGACCTGCTGGTGGGATGAGGCAGCAGATTG
This sequence comes from Neodrepanis coruscans, assembly GCA_013400695.1. Classification (NCBI taxonomy): domain Eukaryota; kingdom Metazoa; phylum Chordata; class Aves; order Passeriformes; family Philepittidae; genus Neodrepanis; species Neodrepanis coruscans. Next base: position 37,864 of record VYZS01067721.1, on the reverse strand, counting down.
GCTGGGATGGCCTCTGGGGAAATTGGGATCTGGAAATCATCAGTATTATTAAGTAACATGAATTATTAAAATGTTGAGATTGCAGCTGGATAGTCCAGCTTGGTCTTGCCTCTCTGTGTACCCCCACCCCCCCAAAAAAAAGGAGACCCCTGTCCTGCTCTTCCTATCCAAATCTTTCACTGGAGTCAAAAGGTTTCTCAGTGCCCAGAAAACACATGAGCTGGACAGACCTGCCCCACACATCCTGGGGGTGCAGGGACCAATCTCCAAAGTTCTTCCTGACTCCAGCTGGATTAATGACCCCTCCTTTCCAAGCTCAATTGTATCATGTGATTGTGCATTAATTTAGAGCTAATTACCAGCTAATGAATCCAGTTTTGCTCACTTCATTTTAATCCCCTCATGCTTGTAGGTGAACACTCATTTGCAGCCCACTCTGGATCCTCTTCCAGAGCCTTTATTCTCACCCCTGCTGCTGCATGGGATGCAGGAAGGGAAACATTGCTCCTTTTAAAGGTACAATAAGAAGCACAACTATTGCTTTGCTCACAGATGGGGAGAGAACAGGATACAGGTGTTTCCAAGCCCTTTTATCTTTGGATGCAGAAGAGAATTGAAGCATCTTGAATTATTAGGACAGAGTGTTAGGGACCAGATTGGCACTTGGTTCAAATTCCTGGCTCTGTCACTGACTTTATGTCTCTGAATTAATGTAGATGTGGTGCTTGGAGACATCATTTAGTGCTGGATTTGGCACTGCTGGGTTCATGGTTGGACTCGATGATCTTAGAGGCCTTTTACAACCTTAATGATTAAAAACCCAGCAGCAAATCCTTTGTAGGGTTGTGTGGCTCGTTAAACACTGCACAGACACTCAGATACTCTGAAGTTTAGAGACATCCCTAAGCTGATGATCATCCTGGAATAATGATTAGAAATATGGTGAAACACAACCAAACTCCTTAACTGAGATTTATCAGAACAGAGAAAGCACCACTGACATACCAACGTATTTCAGATTCTGTAGGATTTGGGGAAGTCTTTTTTTTTTTGGGGGGGGGGCAGGCCGGGAAGGAAT
>VYZS01067721.1:21785-36761 GCA_013400695.1 Neodrepanis coruscans | reverse complement strand
AGGAATAAATCTTTCTGTCCATCACAAAGTGCCTGATTTTGAGTTTGTTGGGTCTGTTAAGCCCTTGCCTCCCCACGGTTTTAAATGACAGAATCTCCCCTGAATCTGCCAGAAGGAGCAGCGGGATGCTGGGAAGCTGAGGTGGCAAATCACGGTTTTCAAACGGCACTAATAGGAGTGCAGGGGGAGAGCTTGTTTGTGTTCCAGCAGAACGAGTTAACTCTGTGGGATGTACGGCAGCAGCTGCCTCAGGGAGAGGGACGGGGCTGTGAAGTGCCTGATGACTTTGGCAAGGACATCTTGGGTGGGAAGGGAGGGGATGGGGATGTGCCTCTGCCCCTGGAGGTGCCTGTTTGCCAGCCCAGGGAGCTGCCACAGCAGCCTCCTGCTTGCTTCCAGCACAGAGGGCCTCAAGGGGCATGAGGTAATGAATGCATCTTCTGCAGACTCCAGGAGCTAATTTCCAGTATTGGCAAGTGTCTCGCAGAAAGGCTCAGCCTGTTTGGGAAAGGTGAGATAATCCCCACAGCATCTTAGAGGAAGAGAAAAAAGGGCAGGATTAGGCCTTTACTGGTGCTAATGCAGAGGGATGTGGCCTCCAAAGAGTTTTCACCTCTGTCAGGTTGCCCCTGGTTACGGTGTGAGATCCAAAAATACCACCTTCCAGCCCGAGTTTGACTCCAGTGAAGGGTGGGGTGTTAAAGCCCCTCGGTGTGACAGCCCCTAGTGCAGGTTTTGCACATACATGGAGGGGCGAAATCAGGCTGCAAGAGAACAGCAGACACTTGGAGTGGCAAACAACAGGTCAGAGGAAGGGAAGAAATAGGAAAGAGGGGAAAGAAGCTGAGGAACCTTTCCCTGACCTGGCCCATGGTGCCTGCAGATCCATTTGCTGACCATGAAGGCTGGTATTACCTTTACCACCATCTGGGCAATTTCCTTCTACCCACACTTCCAACCACAGAGCAGAGCATGGGATCTGCAGGCTTCCCCAGAGGGAATTTCTGAGGGCCTGGGATTGGTACCAGTCTCTAACAGCACAGGGAAAACTTCTGGATGGATCTGTACTGGAGAGGTTTGCACAGAGCTGTTTGAGCCTGGTAAGCAGATGGTGGAGGTACCAAGAATGGAAGAGAATCCAGAACACAACTACCATGGTGATGCTCAGCATTATCCAGGGATGGGGTGCAGGAAAACAACCCATGGCCTGGTTTCCATGTTGAGGACTTGTCAGACAAGGAGATCCAGCAGGAGGAAGGGATACCTAGAGCTGCTTCCATCTCCAAAGGCATCTTCAATCCACAACTTAAAGCATTAACCAGTGGAAAATGTGAATACCCTGAGCTAATATCCCTAAACCTTTTGTGCCATGAGTAACACGACATCATTCCCCCATCCACCTTCTCCAAGCCAAGCCAAACACCTTGGAAAACCCCTCTGGAGGGCACTGAGCACCGGGATGGCAGGTGCTGGGACTCGTTACCGGGAGCAGTGATGGGAAGTGATGTGCAAAGGATGAGCCGATTTTCACGGTGCTGAGGCCCTGGGGGGGGGTGTTAATCTGCACCTGGGAAATGTCAGCTCCAGTCAGAGAAGCCCTAATGGATTGTTTGATTTTCAGCAGCAGGGGGAGTGGGAAATGTGGAGCTCACATGGGCTCGAATGAGTCAGAGGAGAAAGGGCTATTCCCCCGTGCCAGCTGGGACAAGCAGGATTTGGAGACTGCAGGACACATTCAGACACTTGTTATTTGGGATGCTCTGCCTCGGCTCTCCAGGGAGCCAAAGTCTGGCAGCAACTGGCAACAGGACGCCTGAAATGCCTTCTCCTTGCTCGAGCTTGGATGTCCTTGTAGCTGCAAAGAAATAAGTTTTCATGAGCCTGTTCTACCCCCTCCTGAACAAGCAATTCCTTATGTCTCAGTCTCCCTGTGAATCTTTCTGCACAGCTGAGGATTTAATGACAATCCATACCCAGTCACATACATGTGTAAACAGAGAGTAGTAAATACCCTTAAAAAGAAAAGGCGTTTGCAAAAGAGTCTAAATTCCCACTGAATCTAATTAGTAATTTAGAAAGAGGAGATGGAAGGGGAATTCCAGGAAAATAAAAAACCCCCTTGTGCTTGGATAGTTTCAAGAAGAATGTTCCAGGTGTTTCAAAGGAGTATTTTAATTGAAAGAAATGACCCAATTTTCTACAAGGACAAGGATGTAAAACAAACACATGAATATGGAAGAACATTATTTTTTTGCCATGTTAACTGAAATGTTTTGCTTTTAAAACCCAAAATGCAAACAAAACTGCTCAGCCCCAGGTCAGTGAGGCACAAACATGACTTCTTTATATTTTATATTTTTCTTTCCCTTTTAAATAATTATTCTGGGTTAAAAAGCAACCAACTTGCCTTTTCATGTATGGGTTCTTTTATTGTGTTGTAAAATTTCCCACCATTTCCAGAGTCAACAAAAGAGTTATTTTCCTCTATTGTCCTAATTTTTTTCTTATTTCTGGGCCTGAGCTCAGCTCTGGGGACACCCCACATCTAACCACAGTGATGGCAGAGAATCCTTCTCATCCCTGCTGGGATGAGAACTCTGTTAATACCACACCTACACAGGTGGGATATTGTAATGTGGGCTTGGTTTATTTATCCCACTGAATTGAGGGGATGGTCCCAAACGTATCACTGGATCCTGGGAAGGCTGTTGTGTCGCCTTCTGGATTTGGAGCAAAGGTCCAGCTGTCTATTGAGAGCCTACACAGGACAACCTGCAGGAACCTGGTACCAAGTGGAACTTGATTTGGGAGAATTTCAGCTGAATTTTGATTCATTTTGGTTGAAGTCAGAGCTGGATCCCATCCACCAGCACTTCCCAACACAAAGCCCATTATTTTTTGTGTCTCCTCCCAACCTACTCAGCTCTGAGCCCAGAGGTGTGACCTCTCCATGCATTAGAACAAGTGAAAAGTCACATCCTCCTGCAAAAAGGTCAGGAGTTGGACTTTGATGATCCTTGTGGGTTCTTTCCAACTCAGAGTATTCCATGATTCTATGATCATTTCCTCTTAGCCCCATCCCAGCATACTGGCTTTGAGCTTCTGAGCCTCTCAGCTTCTACCTATGAGTTGGAATAAGCAAAGAGGAGTTTCTTTTGGAAGCTGAGAGCCTCAGTCTGTGCTGACATCAAACAATTCCCCCTCCATCTGCACTGAACCCAGATTCCCTCTCCAGTCTCTTTGCTGGTGTAAACTACCCATTCTTAGCAAAGATGTCATTTACTGGTGCTTGAAGGATTAAAAGCTTAGAGAGCTGCTTGAATAGGGGAATTTGAAAGGAGAACTTTTTTTGTTAATGAGAATGTTTTTAGCAATTAGGATGTTTTCAGTTATGTGACATTTTTAACCACAATTCCATTGTTTAAAGGACTTACAAAGCAGTCAGCAAAGCAAGTTCAGCAGAGCAGGAATATCTGTCAAAATCCTCGCTTAAAGAAATGTCCACCACAAATCCTTTGTGACTCCGTGGCGTTACAAACTCCTAGCAAGGAAAGTTCACTCCAAATCTTATCCTCTTCCACATCTCAGACAGCCCCATTTGTCTCCCTGGTGACTTTGCTCTGGCAAATGTTGGGTGCACCCTCTTGTAAAGAGATCTCTTGAGTCAGAGGAGATTCTCCAGCTCAGACACTCTGCAGTGCAAGTGAAACAGATCTGAAGGTAAAAAATGGGGAAGAAAAAAAAAGAAAATTTTATTTATTAATGGTTTTTAATATTTATTTTTAAGTATTGCTTTTCCTTTCTCTTGTGCATTGTCAGTGGTGCTTCTCTGAACTAAAGCCCTTTAGGGCTGCTGAGAATTTGCCTCTTGTCTATTGAATTCTTCTGACTTCTTATTTCTGAGCTTCTCTTATTATTTGCTGAAAATTTCTGGAGAGCTGGAACTGGCTCGAACAGCATCTGTCAACAGTTCTTGTTTAATTACAGGGAAAAGGGAGAGGGGAGGTCCTGGGAGAATATGGGGTACACAAACTCACCAAAATCTATATGACAGGAAAAAAATAAGAAAAACAGGACATAGTGAAGTTGGCACAAAGTTGGGCAATAGTTATCCTGGCACAGAGTTGCCTAAACACTGCAAAGAAGCAGGCTGTTAAACTGTCAGCATGCATTTCTGTGATCCAGGATGACAAGAAACATTTCCCTGCAGCCTGAGATTTGAGAGAAAGGAATATTTACAGTGCTGAGCAGATCCTCAGAAATCTGAGATTTCACATCCATTGTGTTGCCTAAAGTCACTGTCATTGTCTTCAGGCAGTGGCATTGTCACCCCCTTCACTCCAGAACATGACTCAGCCCCTGCCTGGATCCTGCCTCAGGGTTATAATCCCTGTGATATCCTAGAGGGACTTGGCCTGGGGAATGACATCTCCAAGCAGACTTCCCACTCTCACCCTGCCACTATCCAGGAGCTCTCCTCTTGATTTTTAAGCTGTTCCTTTCCCAAAGCAGAATCCAGTCACTGTGCCTCCTACTTCCTCCAAGCTTCCTCCATCCTTAAATGTCATCCCAGCACAGGACTGATCACTGTGCTTGGGAGGCTTCATTTAGATGTCTCCTGGGATACTCACCATGATCTAGAGCAATCTGGCCTAGAAGCTCCTTCACAGGCACAATTTAGCTTTTCCAACAGCCTTCTCATCCCTTCCGGATACTCTGGGATTATCTCCCTTAGGGTGGGTGAGAACATCCCATTCTGCTTCCTCACATCCCTGCAGGGGGAAAGATACCACCTTTATGGTGAATCTGGAGGAAAAGGCCCTTTCCCAGGGAAATCCTGGCAGCTCAGAGAGCCACAGCCTCCCAGACCCAAAGCAGCTAATTCCCATGGGACACCAGGGACATCCTGCCTCCTTTCCTGCAGACCCTTCAGAAACACATCCCAGCCACAAAACTGATGTTTCTCTGTGACAGGAGCTGTTCACAGGTCCCTCTGCTGTCCCCTGACCCCGTGTAGGGTTCCCAGTATGCACCAGTTCAGACTGGCCATGAGGCATCTCTGCAAAATGTATGAGCCTTGGCTGCCTCGTCTATTTAGCCCAGAAGCTCTTCTGGCCTCACACTTCACTCAGCACCTCACACAGACATCCAGGCTCTGTGCTTGGCAGGGAGAGCTCCCACACTGCTAAAAATTATTAATAATATGGGGCTGAGCACATCACCCCACCAGAGCATTGACTGCAAAGTCAGCCACGCAGCCAAGAACGGAGATTAAAAGTGGGGAAGAAATCTGGCAGAGAATTACTTAATTTAGTACATTTGAAACCCAATAATTATTTCTTTAAAAATAGATTTTGCTGAAGCAACTTCTAGCTTTTAATTCTTTTTTTTTTAATCACTGCATAATAAAGTAATTAGTAACTTGTGTCACTTCTGTAATTTTTTTTTTTCTGTAGTATAATCACAAGGGGTGACACATTTTCACAGCACACTTTAAATAAAGTATGATGAAGAGAGGCACAAATCAGAGTTGGCATCTGAACCCTATCAAAGTAAGAAATACACGTTATGCCCCTTCAAAATTATGATTACATCACCCAAGACAACTTATTAACTAGAGAAATCCAGGATGGGGGAGCAGGACGAATACTCTGGGGCAGATTCTGGTCTTAACTGAACCCAAGGAAATCCAGCAAGTTCCCCAGGGGAAGGTGAGCTGATGCACTGCTCCACACTGATAACAGGATGTACAAGACACAGCCCAAGTTGGGATTTGTAGCCAAAGGAAGAAGGAAGGGAGAAAGTGAAAAAGGTTTTGAGTGAGAGAGTGAAATGTGACCTCCTCTGCAGAAGATGATTCCAAGCAACAGGACAAGAGGCAACAGGCAGAAACTGATGCCCTGGAAGTTCCACCTGAACATGAGGAAGAACTTTCCTGTGCTTTCCTGAGCACTGGAATAGATTGCCCAGAGAGGGTGTGGAGTGTCCCTCACTAGACATATTCCAGAACCATCTGGACACAAGTGTGTGCCATGTGCTCTGGGATGACCCAGATGGAGCAGGAAGGTTGGATCAGATGATCCTCTATGTTCCCTTTCAGCCTGGAACATTCTGTGACTCTGATTTTGTGAAGGTAAGTCTCACCCAGCACCCTCCTCATCCTCACAATCATCAGAGAGCTGCAGACTTCTCTCAACCTGCTGCTTTGCTTGAGGAGATCCAGAAAGGTTGATCTGCTGTCCACCTTCATTCAGCTCATGCCTTTGAATGATCCTCTTTATATCTTGGAAGGATTTTATGAAGTTCAGTAAGACCCTCTGTCTTCTGGCACAGGTTGCCCAGAGAAGCTGTGGCTGCCCCATCCTTGGAAGTGTCCAAGGCCAGGCTGGATGGGGCTCTGAGCAACCTGGGATAGTGAAATTTGTCCCTGCTTATGGAAGGGTTTGTAACAATAGGGTGTTTAAAGTCCTTTCCAACTCAAATCGCTCTGAGATTCCATGATTCTCCATGCAAGTCATGAATCCCACTGTCCTCTTAATCCAGGATTCTCTTGTATGTGACTTTCTGGCCACTCCAGGGGCCCTGGTGATCCAGGATTGTTAACTCCACATCCCTGTACTGGGCACATCTACAACTGGTCTTGTCCAAAGGCTCACTTATATAAAGTGCAAAAGCAGTGGCTGGAGGAAATGGGAGGCCTCTGGATTTATCCCTTGCCCCAAAATGGGTTGGAGAGAGACTCCTGAGCAGTTAGGAGACAAAATGATGCTGGCACTCCTCTCTCTCAGCCTGACTGGTCTGCAGACCAAGGCTGGATCAGCACTGACAGAGTGAGCCAGAAAACAGCAACTGAACTAATTTGGCTCCCTCCCTCCAGAAAAGCCCCATCACATACACCTTTAGCTGGGGTCTCCGCACCTTTTGGACTTTTTTTTTCTGATTTAGACCTCCCTGAGCTCTCTTATCCCTGCCAAGGAGCTAAAAACCACACAGCTCAATGGCTGGGCTGAGAACCCCTGCAAAAATGAGAGCCCCCTGGCTCCCAGCCAGTTATTCCTCCAGTTTGTCTCCCTAACTGTCACTGTCCTCCTTCCCTCTCACCCTGCCATGATTTTATAAGATAGGGCAATGATACCAACAAGCAGACAAACCCTGAGAGACAAGTTTTTCTCTCCAGCAACCCAAATTTTCCAAAAATATCGGAGTCAGGAGATCACGGAGGAGCAGTGCACTGCTACATACATATTAATGCTGCCTTTAATCCCCCTCAATGAATTTTAGGAACTAAGTGGGAACTTCGATATCCTCAGGCTGAAGAGTTGCTCAGTTCTGTCCCTGCCTGCTGACACCCCGTGTTCATGTCATTGCCTCCAGTTTCCCTCTGCTGCCAGACATCTTCAGGTCACCTTCTTGTCCATTCCCTGGCCTGATTTCCTCCCTAACATCACACAGTGGCCACCACACTTCCCTTTCATCAGATTCTCACAAGTCAGAGACATCATAACACAAGTCAAGACACATCCTTTTCTTTTTAAAGAAAAGAGTACTTTCTGAAGTCTCTTTTCACAACCTTCTGCAGTTCTGGTGTCACCAGAGGCTGGTTCTGAAGTCATTAGCAAAACCTTCTTGTTTGCAGAGCAAAAGATCTTCTGAGACCCTCCATAAATGTTCTATTGACACCAGCCAGGAATGGGCTGGAGGGAGGTGGCAACGTGGCTCTCATGAGGCCAATTTGAGAAAAAGGGGCTGATGTCACCCTACATGGGTTTTACAGAATGTTGGCAACAGCAGGAGCCTGGAAACCATCTGCCTTTTGCTTCTGCTGGACACATTTCTTTCTCACCACAGGGAAGGTGCTTTCCTTTGTGTGAGTCTAAACATCTGTTGTTTCACATAAAAGTTGCATCTTCAGAAGACTCAGGATTCAAGCTACTGGTGGGTTAAGGCACCAACTGATCCACCAGCCCAGTCATTTCCTCTCTTTTTGCCCTCACCATCTTTTTGTTGCCTGTTCCCTCAGACTCTGAAGTCGTCAGGCTCAATAAAAACTGTTTCTTCCATATTTTTGCCATACTTAATTCAGATCTCTCCACAACTGACATCCACATAAATTAGTTAAAATAAATAAAAAGCAAAATTTTTTTTGACTGTTGGCAATGCTGCTGCCTGAGGTGGCTGCACATCAAGTGCCTGTTGGCCACATCCATGGCCAATGTTTATCCTCAAATCATTCCTGGGAATTGCCTGGGACTATTCAAACTGCCGTGGACTAAAACTATTTCAGGAACATCAAAATACTGCAAGGACTTGTGCTTCTACTCCCAGGAACATTCCTGCACTGGTGATTTTCCATGTAAAAGAACCTGCAGGGTGACAAATAGCAGTCAGGCTGTGTTTGGTGGCTAGATATTCAAGTCTGGATCTCACCACAGTTTTCCTGGCTGGAATAAATTGGGTTTATTTGCCCAGTCAGAGCTAGGCATGTGTAGCTCTAGTTCATGGTAAGGGAAGAGATAGTTAATGGGAAGTTCTGAATAATCTGGCCTCTTCTGAGACAAGCTCTCCCTAAAAGTGGTGATTTTTCAGGAGGATATAGGGTGCACAGCAGAGAAGGAGCTGCAGGCACCAGCTTTTAATGAAATGTGTGAATCTTCCTTTCCCTTGGTTACTCTGGACAAGTCACTATGTCTCTGTTTCTCGGGAGAGAAATGAAGCATTTTTCTTTTTCCACACCCTCAAAACAACAAAGAACATGGCACAGACAGAGAAGGAGTAGAGCACTCAACCCTGTGAGCCAAGTTTTAATCCAGAAGAATTTTCATGGCCAGAGACTTAGGGATTTAGTCACACGCCAAAGCAGGAAAGCTGATGTCCTCCATCTCTCCAATCACTTTGCATGTGAAAACACCTTCTCTCCTGAAGGTACCATGGGCTGCATTCTCCAAAAGACCTTTATCTCCCTTTCCCTGGTGGGTTTGGGAGAGTTGTGGCCTCTTTCCATCACAACCAACCTCCTTTCCAGCATCCTCTCCCTCAGCACATCAGGGACACACACCTTGAATGCACATGGCAAACATGTGGGATTGACCCTACATGTTGTGGAGGGCAAGAGAAGAATCCCAACTTTCTTTCTGCCACAGTGCAGAACATTAATACGATTTCACTTCAGTGGCTGTTTTTTTTGGGTTGTGGTGGGTGCTGCCTTTCGTATGTAGATCACTTAATAATCCAATGTATGAATGCTTATTCTGAGTGTTCAGGATTATTGCAGAACCAGCCTTGTGGAAAATGGTATCAAAGGGGGGAGGGATGGAGGTGGATTGAGGAGGGAGTGATACATAGGAATGAGGAACTACAGAGAACTACAGTTCTATAAATTTTTTTCCCATCAAAATTGCTGGAGGCAACTGGCTTTGTCCCAACCCATGAGCTGCCACCACCAGAACATCCCTGTTCCTCTGAAGAGCTTGGGTGAATCTGCAAAGAGGCAGATGCATTTAAAGGCTGCAATTTTGAGTTTCTTATGAGGATAAGCACCATTAGCTCCATCTGAAAGGTAATCCCAGAGCAAAATCCTTTTGGAGTTGTCCTTACAGTGTTTGCTAGGTACATATGTTTTTGTGTGACCCAACTCAGAGTCCTTTGCATTTCTGTGCTCTGGGTTTCATTTAAATCAGCATTTCAACTTCTCTGTCTCCTGGAAGGAGCTGTGTGAGAGGCAAAGGGCATACAGACAGCTTTTGGTACATGCCCTGCACTCTCATTGCACTCTGTGTGACTTGTCAACTCAGGTGTAAAACAACATTCCTCCCTCTCTCATTTTGATCAGGTCAGGATTTTCCTGAAGAGTTCCCAGGGGGTTCAATTTAAAATGATCTTGGAGGTCTTTTCCAACCTTAATGATTCTATGATTCCATATAAATCCAAGCCAGTTCTGAAATCCAGATGTGTGCAGCACTGTGCCTAAAGGCAAAGGCTCCTCAGGCTGAGCAGGGACCCTCAGAGAGGGTCAGGGCTGTCTGTGCCACGTCCTAATTGAGCATCAGATATCCCAAGGTCAGCTCTTACTCCAGCCTTGAGTGGAAACTAAGTGCCAACAGCAATGAGGACTGAATGGGGGATGAAGACAGACAGGCATCCAGCATCTGGGAACCCCTTCACCTCTTGTACAAATTTCAGACCTCAAAGGAAGACTGAAAACAGATGATTTCATTTGGGGGGGGCTGCTGAGAGGGTGGGGAGGCACCTTGTGTAGCTAACAAAGGAATCTGATGTCTGTTTCTATGCTGTATGAACTTTGTGGCACGAATGTGAACCATTTCAAACAGAATACTTACTTTCTTCCTACAGGCTTCACTGCTGACTGTTTCCATGGGAACTCAGCCCACTCACCACCAACCACGTGAGTGGATTTGTTTTGTTAGTAATAGTAATATTATCACTATTTTTGGTACAAGGGACTGATCATTGCCACCACTTATGTTCAAATAATCTTTTACTGTAATCTCTTCGATGGGATGTATGAATGTGCCCAGTGCTTTGGATAAAAAACTGGTAAATGTGCTGTTGGTCATGAGTGGAAAAGAAACCTTCCCTTCATTAGGAGATGATCTATTTGCCTGTTGCTCTCAGGTCCTGAATCCCTGTTCTAATAGGGAGAGGAGTGAGCTATGAATCTCAGATTGTCATCTAAGCAAATCTGATACTGAAGCCACAGATAAGGAAAAACGAGAGCAGTGGGGAGGTAAAAGTGGGAGTGAGAACTGTAACAGCAATAGAGCTAATGGGGAGAGTCAGGCAACTGAAGAGGAGAAGATTAATACTGAAGGGAAGGAGCCTGCACTGGAGTGCAGTTTGTCAGGCTGTTTGCAGATCTGGTCATGCAATTTGCAGATCTGGTCATTGGCTGTAATAAATTCAGCAAGTAATACATCATATCTGGGAGAGCAGATCCCTTTGCAAGTGAAGCCACAAAGACCCCTTGTTAGCAGAGAAGGACTTGAATAAAAAGGCAAGTGGAAGCAAAGGATGATAAACAGTCTCTGAGCAGCAGAATGAAGGTTTATGCCATGTTGGACTGTGTGCTTCCTACAGGGGCAGAGAGACAGAGAACAGTGTACAAGAGCTTGTAGTGACAGGACAAGGGGGAATGGTTTATACTTAAAAAGGGCAGGGTTAGATTAGATATGAGAGAGAAATCCTTTACTGTGAGGGTGGGGACACCCTGGCACAGGGTGCCCAGAGAAGCTGTGGCCGCCCCATCCCTGGGAGTGTCCAAGGCCAGGTTGGACAGGACTTGGAACAACCTGGGAGAGTGGAAGGTGTCCCTGCCCACAGCAGGGGCTTCGAAACAAGATGATTTCTAAGGTCTCTTCCAACCCAAACCATTCCATGATTTTATGATCTCAGCACTCTCCATCTCTCCAGCAATGCTGATGTGCTGACATGGGAGTTCCCTCTGTGCATAAAATATGTGGGTAGAACAGCCAATGTTTATGGGAAAATTAAAGAAAGAAGGGCACTTGGGATGAATTCAGCTTCCATGGAAATGAAAACTAATCCACCTTGACAAGTGGTCCCTCTTCCAAACACAGCAACACAGCATGGAAAAAGGTTCAGGGATGAGGAGTCTGGCATTTATGAGTTCTTCATTTTGCAGTCACTGGGATCTGATGTGTTGGACTCATAATCCCTCCTGTGCCTCCCAGGTCTCTCTGGAGTACTTCCAATTTTAACAGGGGACAGATAAACTGTCCTTTGAGCTTGTCTTGGATTCCTGAGCTCACACTCCATGCTGGGAGATGGGATGTGTTTTCAGGCTTCATCAAAGCAGTGACGAGCCTCTTATCCTGCAACAAGTTCTCCTGTTGTTTGTAAACCGTTTCTGGTATCAGCAGCAACACAGCCGTGAAAACATCACTCATGAAATGTGTCTTACTCCTTTGCCAGTTTTCCCAAGGAGAAGCTCAAGATCTCTTAAAATGTTTATCAGAGCATTAAGCCCTGAAAAGGCCACATGTAGATCCCAAATATCCTCTGCTTTTGTAGGGAAATTGAAAATATAACGGGGAAATAGTCTGTGGCAGCAAAGTGTTGATTCAAAAATTTGGGGAAAAATAACCCCATCAGTTTTCTTGCATCCATGGGCTGGTGATTTACCTCCCTTGGATGTTTCCCTGCATTTGTTAGCCATCACAGCATCATGTTTGCTCTGCTCATGCTTGGTCGAGTTCCCAGCGTTGTCAGCTTTCCCAGCTGAGACTGAAGCAGTGCTGTGGATATTCTGCCATCCAGAACAACATGGGTTGCTCCAGAAGAACCTCATTTCCAGAAGGACCAGCTGGACCTCTGCACTGCTCCAAGGTTACCAGCTGCAGTGAGGGCCTGGGAAGGGTTTTTTTTTGCCAGTAGATGTTTAGAAGGAAAGCAGAGGGGATCAAAGATATGAACACCAGCAGCATGAATCCTGGTCTGGATCATGCAGCATGCAATTACTCCTTGTATTAAACTCATAGTAGTGCTTTTTAGGGCTTTGTCATAGTTACTAATCAATAGCAATATGAGAAAAAAATCTTCTCTAGCTGACTATGGAATATACTGTCTTTGTTTTCCTTTTTTAACCCACAAACCAGATTATTATATTTTTCTGTAACAAGGGAGCTTTTATACATAATTATACCCACTATTCAATTTGTGTCAAGTGATAGTCTCAGGTACAAATCTCCCTGCATTTGTTCCTGCAGAATGAAAAAGAAACCTCAGTAGGGTCAGTGTGGTGGTGAGCTCTAAAATACAGAATGATTTGGTTTCCTGGAGGAGCCCCTTGCCAAGTTTGATGCTGTTGTATTTCTGCTCTCTTTCTAAGAGCCTGTTGTTTGAGGCAGATTATTCTCTCAGTAGGAATTTATTCAGAGGGAAATGTAGGGACTTCATTTACTAGAGACCTTTTGAAGAGATTGAGCAGAAATACTTTAAACTACATCACTAAAACCAAGGATTGTGTGATCAGCCTGACAGGAAAGATGAGGTTCATCCCAGATAATTGCTGGGATCTACAGATGGGAATCTCCAGTTCAACTTGTCATCCAACTCCTTTCTCCCAAGGGGAAAAAGCTGCTTCAAGAGAAACATTAATCAGAGTTATTCCAGATACCTCTTTCAGAAGACAAGGTCATGCCTGAAGCACCTGTTTCTTTCCACAGACTATAAAATAATCTAGACTAGATTATGAGGAAAAGTCTACTCTGCAAACATCCAAGAGCAGGTGGAGCTGATTCCAAGAGCTGAGGGGATCATTAATAACGATCTCACTTAGTAAAACCTATCTCACTTCATCACAATTTCAGCTAATTTGACCTTGATCATCTCTGCTGCAAATGACAACATCCCATCAGATATTGGCTGCAGCCACACTGGAACTTCATCTCTAACCTGGCATGATCGTGGTCTTGGATAGAAATGATTCGAAAATGCTTAAAGAAGATCATTTTTAATTAAAAAAATAAGAGGAAAAGTGTTGTTTAAGAATGACTGATGAATGCATGGCTCCTCTAAGTGTTCATGAGGCCAAGTGATATGGATAAACACATGAGATGATGAACAGCTGACACTGGAGATGGCCCTGAAAAAGCCATAATCCTTAAACAGGCTGGAAGACAAATAATTATCATTCACTGAGCCTAACTGGAACCTTCCTTAGGGCAAGGGTGGAGGAGGTTATAGAAACTTATTTAATTACTCAGTTGGTCCACATTATAATTAAACCCAAAGCAGAAAAACAATTATCTGAGTAACTGGTGGTTGGAGGACATTTCGTTTAATGACTTTGTTCTGTTCCATTTTTAGATGAGATGAGTTAGATATCAGGCTTTTCTACGTAATTCTAAGCTGAAGAGTGTTAGATTGTCTCTCCTTAATGGTGAAAATTACTGAGAGAGTGAGAAAGATACGTGTGTGCAAAGCTCTGTTCCCACACACACACTTTTTATTCTCCATCCCCTGCATTGCCATTAAAACAAAGTGCTCTGAGTGTAGAACAGTGGAGCATTAAAAAGCCATTAATCATTGCTTTGTACTTCTTGCTGCTAAATGTTAATTTCAATTTACAGTCACCTATTCAGTTCCCCTTCAGTGGATGGGCTGGCTCTGTTCCTAAAGGCCAGGACAATCAGGGGAGGGGGAGAAAGTCACCTCAGGCAGAGGCAGGGTAGATGTGGTGGGGCGCCCTTGGGACTCCATTCTTTTTTTCCCTACTTTCTCTGTATTTAAGTCAGGAATTAGATTGTCCAGATGGAGGAGCTTTCAAACTCTATTGAAGGAGAGAATGAAATTTCCCAGCTGCACTTAAAAAAAAAAAAAAAATAAGGAAGGAAGAAGAAAATAGCTGATTAATCATGTCTGGCCCACAGGCTAACAATTATCATCATGTTAATTGGGGAAGAGTCAATAGTGAGGAAATAAGGAGACCATCACCTGGTTTCCTGCCAGCCAGTTTGTACCTTCTGTGGAGACAACTCTTGCCAGTTTTGGGGAGAGAGACACGTGCCACCCATGGAGGGAGAGTCAGGGCTGGAGCCACCTCATCAGACATGTAGTGAGGGAATGGAGAACTTTAGTTGGTTATGATTTGTGTTGGGGCCCACCTTGTCTCTCATGGGCTGTTGGAAAAGTTGGAAGTGAAAATACTCCTGGTTGGAACATCTCACTGCAGTGCTTGAAAGGAGCTGAGGGGATGGATCAGTTTAGGGCCTTGAGGTGAGGTGTTAAGAGATGTTTCAGCTTCCTTGCTCCCAATATTTGATATCATGCATATTGAATCATGGGATAAGGGTTTGTTATCACAGAATCACAGGATGGTTTGGGTGGGAAGGGACCTTAAAGATCATCTATTTCCAGCCTCCCTGCCATGGGCAGGGATGCATTCCAACTACACCAGATTGTTCCAATATCTGTCCACACTTCCAGGGATGGGGCAGC
>VYZS01067720.1:9664-20380 GCA_013400695.1 Neodrepanis coruscans | reverse complement strand
TAACATGTTAAAATATGTTGGTTTAAAATCAAATCAAACTAACAAGACATGAAAGAATTAAAAACTATTCCCACCTGTTAGAAATCAGTGCAGTCGCCATGACATTAACAGAACTGCAGCAATCTATACCAAGTAAAGCCTCAGAACGATATATTTAGAAAAAAACTCACTTTGTTGATTAGAGGAACAATTTCTTGCTAATGATTTTTAGTCTGGAGAGCTAAATCACTCCAGTTAGCTTTACTCTCCTTTACTCAATACTACAGCAGCGATGGTGGTTTGACCCTTAGAAACACACAGTCAGAATACTGTGGCAGTTACAGCACCTTAGTAACAGAAAGAGGTCATGGTTCAAACAGAAACACTACATTTTATTGTACCAGCTGCATTAGATGTGAAAAGCTTAACATCTGTTAATGAAATGCTTTCTTTCAAAAATAAATTTTTTAATCATTCTTCTCACTTTTTCATTGGCAAAACACGAATTCTGGCACCGCCACCTTAGGAGCTTCCAAAAAAGCAAAGCAACTATGATTAACAACCTACCCTTTCACGTGGTATATTCATCAAACTTGAACCTCCAGGTTTGAGTGCTTGGATTTTGCTTGCTGAATCTTCCTTTCTTGTTTACTGTAAGTGTCTAGCATTGACCTTCTACTTTTTATTTCTGCTAGGAGGACGGTATTGCATTCGTATTCTGGCAGCCTGACTCGACATAAGGACATTCAGTGGAGTCAGTAAACTTTTTGGTCCTTGCTAAAGACACGGCAGCTCACTAGTCGTGGAACAATAGTGGCACCCAGTGGCCAGAGAGCTTGGTCCAACATTCATGTCCTGAAGTTTCTGCCTTCTGCATTTTCTAAATCCCCTTCCCGCATATTGAAGACAGAAATCCTTTCATGCACAAGCTCCCAGGCCCCAATCCCACCTCTGGACTTGAAAGACAGAAGTTAGAGAACTGAAGCTAAAAGGTTTCCTCTCCGAACTCTTTTTGAATGTCACGTCTTCTGAGAGCATAAACAACCTACCACAGGTATTAGGCGTTTACAAAGGGTATTGCTTATTTCTGAGGTGTCAGGCAGCAACTCACTTGTCTGACACAAACATGGAAGGAGTTCAAGGACTTCATCTAATTCTAACATATTGTCCAGTAGTCCTGATTAAGTAAACATATGCTTTTAAACTGCCTTGCAAAAAAGAATGTGGCAGCAGGAAAGGAAAATCCAGGGACGAAGCCTGCTTTCTGATCTCCCATTGTGGCAACAAGGCTCTGTACTGCTCCCAGACCCATGAGTGGGTTTTACAAGTTCATAAATTAAACTACTGCAATGGAGGCATACGTGGTGACATGGTGTGGCAATGAACTCTGTTTATCTCTGTGACAGTACACAATTCATATGCTTCTCAGAGATTTACATAATTTTGTATTCATTTCTCGTGATAACACAATGAGAGTACAAAAGTCTGCGTTCCAGTTGATGTTGTATGTTGTACTTCTAATGAATTTCTTCATGGCAGCTGTTAAATTGAGAAATTTTTTACTCTTTTTTTCTTTGCCTTGGTGACACTAAATGCTTAAAACATCAATTCTGAAAACACTCTGTTAGAGAGCCAAAGACACAAACAACTATTACTCTCAAGGGAGCCTTCTCCAACATGGAGACTTGGGTGTTGGGTGAACAAGACCAAGCTCACTACAACAGCAGTGTTTCACAATGCTCTAAAATTGCCAATGATAAATGGGTGATAAAGGTGCAGCTGCTTGTAGGGCTGTGTCTGGATTTTTGTTTTTAAGTCCTACTTGCAGTGTGAAAATCCCCATTTCTGCAGAGGCCAGCAGATAATGTAAGCAAAAGTAGTCTTGATTCTCCTCATTCCTGGTATTCCTTAAATTTTAACCCAAAAATTTACATTAACTAATATTTCTTCTAAATGCCCTAGCACCTAAAATGGTATAATCAAGTGAAAGTCACAACTGTTAACTAAAAATAAACTTACTAGTATGGATGGCTACAGCTAGAGCTTTACAACGTGATCAGAGATGATTAAGTGGCCCACATATAAAAAGGCACATCAGAAGAATCAAGCATTAAAAGAAATTATAATGTTTTAATACAAATATAATGATTTTTAGACATCTGCTGTGGCAACACTGAAAGCCATGAATCTTTGTACTTTCTAAGTTATGACAGGAAAGAACACAGCAGTCTGGTCAGAAATTTCTGCCAGATTTTCTTGTAACATGTAGTCTTTGTTCTTTGAGTGTTTAATTTTTGCTACATGACATTATTGAAACGGTAACAAGAAAAACACTGTTCCTGATCAAAATGTGGCCTGACAAATCCACAGTGGTACACTGACAAAAGTAGGAAGATTTCCCCCATAAATGGATTGTTTCGCTCTACAGGGAGAAATGGCTGTAGTAATATTGAGCTTTATTTCACATTGAATATAAATGTTGTAGTGAGTGAAACATATATTTCAAAATAAGGACTCTAAACCATATTGTCTCCACCATCAAAGAGCAAGAAGCCATCTTACAGATCCTCTACAGAGTTATTACTGAAGAAGTTTCATTACAGTTCTGCACTTTTTTGCAGCCCATGGCTTCTAAAATTACTGTGACTATGCAAATGTACATCTCTCTTCTCTTATACTACCTAAATTTCTTCCCATTTGCTAATTTATTTTGTTCGGTATTTTATTTGGTCACAGAACTTTTCCTGAGGGAGGGTAGTCAGTGGATGTTTGTACAGTGCTTGGTGCAAAGGGCTCCTAACATCTATTTAGGATTCTTATGAGTTAGTGTAATAGGAATAATACATATTTTGCTTTAACAAAAAATAGAAACCAGTGCTCTCTTTGAGAGGAAGCTAAATAATAGAGGCTTTGCGGTATGAAAATGTTTCCAGCACGGTGGAAAAGACAAGATTTTCTGCATCTAACCTCTTTTGGGTGTTACATTTCCTTATTACTCTACAACAAAACCTGGACATTTACAACTTGTCATCTTGTTTACCTTGATTTTATTAAATAGTTGTTAAACAGATTTTTCTGTGTCAGAACTAAATAGAGTGTGGCATTTCAAAAGCACGGTGTGAATCCCTTTTTCTACAACATCATGCCATAACATCAAACTAGTAACAATATTCCCAAGCACCAAAATCATTTTAGGTACTTCCTCTCAGAAGGAGTTATTATTAAGTGGTAAAAACCTGAACATAGAACCAGTAATGAATTAGGATCCATGAATGAGCTCAGTAAGTCTATAAAATCAATTTCCCACTGGTGATTATGCTTTTTCATTGTTATGGAAGCAACTTTGGTTTCAAGCCTTGCAATGCTGGCAGGTGAATCTGAACCAAAGCTGTAGAAGCTGTAATCAAGAAAAGAACTCCAAGAAATCCCTCTGTGTGTCTCCGCACAACTGATCTCAGAACCTGATCCTGTGCTTCCTCAGATGCCAAATTTATCTTTCACTGGCAACTACCTGATCTGTGGAATATGTAATGAATGTTTCATTGTCTTCCAAATTAGCAGGCTCTGTCTGTAAGGTTAAGACACAACTGAATGATGAAATAAGCCAGATGGTGGATTGCTGCCACTCTCAAAGTATTTCTCCAGCATTCCAAAATTCTGTATTCTTTTGTTTATGATTTTGTCAACTGCTCTCACACTGGAGGAATGAAAGAAAAGAGATTAAGAATTTCTTTAAGAGATTCTTGGGCTGGGCTCCAATATGAAATTGTAGTTGCCCAAAGTCTAACTTGAGAGGTCATTAAAGTTTTATCACTGCTATTTTTGGTAGTGCTCTCCATATTACAGACTATTTCAACATATTTAAGGAGCATCCTGACCATGGTGCTCATAACCCTTTGTTGTAACACAAGCACCTGTGTGGTAAGTAATCAGAAATATCTTGCAGGGACAACAAGCTGAACAAACAGATGAAAGCTGGCAAGGCTCACTTCTCCTTTTGCAGAATATGCAAGACTTGGTTGAAGACATCGCCTAGAAATGATCAGTTGATGTAAAGAGTTAAGGATTTACTCATGCACTTTTCCTTCATGAGTTTTGGGGAGCCATCTTGACTCTAAAGCCTACACACTAGTACCTCCACAGCAACTTCAGGCATCTGAAAACACTTGCACAATTTTAGGCAGTGAGTTTTCTACCAAAAATTTCTACAAGTAGGCCTACTGGCACAGATTACTGCACATTTCCTTCAAATATTTAAGTATAAATCTATTGCAGCTTGTTATTACTACAGTAAGAGTCATGGCCACATGAAATACCTGGAAACTTATGCATATGCATCTAATCAAGAAAAAGTGTATTTTAACAATGACAGAACAATATTTGTACACAAAGACGGAGCAGATTTGAGGATGTGAGATGAAAAAGCTCAGCTTTGGTGACAATCAAATATCAAATGTATTATTAAAACAATGCTCTGACATGACATCTTTTATGTAGATAAAAGATTTTAAACTGATATGTTTTTTTGCTTGAGAGCTAAAACAGCCTGAATGCCTCAGCTGGTCATAAAACTGACTCACCCTATGCCATTTCCATACTTGTTCCTCCTGAGACCCAGCACATATTCCTCCAAATTTCTTTTAAGCAGGAAAAGAAAATCATCATTATTTAATTTTTGGCAAATTTGCTTTTGTAATTGGAACTATCATCAGGCTAGTAACAAATATAATTTGAAATCCCACATTTTCACCAACAGGTGGAGCTTACATTTTATTTTTAATTAATACTCACTTTCAATTCAAATAATAGATATAACACTTTTTACCTCACAAAACTCAAAATTACAGTGTTTCAGATAAGACTAGGGCTGTGAGATTTTATTCCAATATTCCACTGTATGCAAACCATAAATCCTAGGCCAGATACTTTTCTAACTGATACCAACTGCAAAGTCCTCTACATTCTCAATGACTGTGTAATTAGAGTTTAATTTTTTTTTAAATGTGGCCCCTTCTCATTACATTCCCATTGACTCCACCTGTTCCCAGGTGTTCACACATATATTGTTTATCTCACATGCATAAGTTTCAACTGCAATAAGCTTGATTGATCTTAGAACATGACCGAACCCACATCTATAACGGGATATTGATGCAGACACTGTGTATCAGCCTCCTTCCACTTAGATCTTCACAGGACAACAACACAACACATGCTGTTATTATTTAACTAGAAAAGGTTCTTGATGGCAGAAGTTATATCTAACGTCTAGCTATATATATCTAGCCATAAAAGCAGACAGCTATTTAGAATTACACCCATTATTTCTCCCGAGTGAAAAATTACGTTTTGCAAATCCTTTAGTGTCTTTATTTCTTTAGACCTACCTATTTCTTTAGAACTTTTGCTATCTCTGGCTCCTTAGTAGTATTTTAGCTTTCTGGAAATACCTTCTTAGCATTCAGTTGCATTGTCTTAACAGCATGGAATGATACATGCAAAATCAAAAAGAACCTTAAAATCCAATATTTGTTTGAAAGTTTGTTTGAAAGTGCTGTTCAGGAGAGAACATCCTTAATCTACTTGACAAAAAATATTGCAGAAATACTGTCAAAATGGCTTTTCCTGCTACCAGTGTGTTTCAGGATAAGAAAAAAACAATGTCTTAAGAATGTATCCATAGGTACAAATATACATCCACATGTATATGAGCAAATGCACTTCTGTGTTGGCACAGTATTTTGTAGCTAAAATTCTGCTGTGACATGCAATGGCTCAATTCACATACTTTAATTACTCTTAAGAACACTATTACTAGACCTGTTTCCTTACTACTAATTTCCTAGTCCGACCAAGATGTGTGATGCATGACTTTAATTCTAAGCTCCAGATACACAAAAACATACAAGCAGATAAACTAAAGGTTCTGATCACACTCAAGAGTTCATCTTGATGCACAGAAATGAGCAGACAGACGTGCAGTATCCAGACCAGACGAAAAACAGCCAAGCTACCGACTCATTCAGATTAAAAAACAAAACAAAACAAAGCTCCATCGTAGATACATCATACTAATTCAATTCCAGACTGATCTGCAAATCTGAACCTGCGTTTCTATTCGACTTCCCCGTTTTTCGGAAAGCATCCCTTCCACCCGCTAATGCCTGCTCCTGGAGCCTGCAGGTGAAACGCCACCTGCAACACAAGCGTCAGACAAATCTCGCTGCCACAGAAACTGCACTGTAATGCACAATGACGAATTCCAACAGCATGGGGTTTTTTTATTGCCCGGAATCATCTTTGTCGTGGTAACACACAACCGCACCCGAAGACAGCGCGATTTTTGTCTATCCCTGCCAGGAGAGCCTACGGCTCCAAGGGGCCTTCCACTAGTCTGAAGCCACAGTCTTGAGCTGTGTCAGGGGAGCTTTAGGTTGGACATTAGGAGGAAGTTCTTTGCAGAATGTTTGGGCATTGGAATGGGCTGCTCAGGGAGGTAGAGTCGTCGCCATCTCCGGAGGTGTTTAAGAGGAGACAGGACGCGGCACTGAGTGCCCTGGTCTGGCTGCCAAGGCGGTGTGTCGGTCACAGGTTGGACCCCATGGCTCTTTCCCCGCCGCCCCACGAACCCTCCCCGCGGGCCCCGTGCTGAGGGAAACACCCCGCAACCCGCACAGCACCCAGCGCGCTTGCGCAGTCGAGGAGGGGTGGAGGGGGCGGTGGATGTGCCCTCATAGCCGCTCCGGGGCGCGCGCGCGCGCCCGGCTCCGCCTCCCCAGCGCGGAGCACGTGGCGTTCTGGAAGCGCCGCACGCGCAGTGCCAAGGACCTTTCTCTTCCGGGTTGGCTCCCGCCGTGCACCGTAAGGCGCCCCGGCGCTGCTGGGAGGGTCTCTTTCCCCGGGAGCGGCGCAGGGAGAGGAAGCGCGTGCGGCCGTGGGCCGCTCCCCTCCCGGGTCAGTCCCGGGCCGCGCCCCGGTCCGCGGTCCAGCGCTGGGCCTCCTCCAGCCGCGCCGACGGTTTGTGCGCCTGCGCAGCGTCGGCGGCGCCGGCAGGAGCATGCGCAGTGCGGCGGCGCCGGGCTGCGGGGTTTATGTTTGGGGACACGTGGGTTGAGTGTGTTGTGTCTTTGTGGGGAGGCCTGGGCGGGGTGTCCTAAAGGGAAGAAAGAGCGGCGTCGAGCAGTTGTGAGAGGGCTTTGGTTCACCTGGTGCTTCGGCAAAGCTCCAGATCGGGATCTGCCCAAATCCCACGAGTTCATGCCGAGCATAAGCACCACTGGATCCAGGAGTCACAATCCTGATGTTTGCACGTTAGCCCTCCTGTAATGATCTGTGAATCAGGTCTTGGTTTGTAAGCTTAATAGTGTTCCTAATATTACTTAATATTTGCAGCATATAATAGAATCGTCTTTTTCACTGTCTCTCTAGGAGAAAGGAACGAGAGTTTGGGCTTATGGCTGCTCCAGGAAAGGTGGCAGCTTTCCGTCTGCCTCCCCTCCCGACCATTGGAGAGATTATTAAACTCTATCGCCTTAAAGCACAGAAACAGCTTTCCCAGAACTTTCTACTGGATTTACGATTGACAGGTTAAATATTTTATTCTGATTTTTAACAAATACAGAACGTGTATCCCAATTATCTTCAGAATTCAGAGTGTAGCTAAGGACACAGTAATGCCTGTCAGACTAGTGGGAGCTCAGTGACAAACCATTAAAGACTTCTTTTAAAACTAGCTTTAGCTTAGACAAATTGTTTTTACTTCTATATTTCTCAAAAACATGTTTCTTTTTAAATTATAATTTCTAGGTAGTGACTGTAGTTCTCAGTAAAATACGGGCTTTTGGCTGAAATGCAGAAATCCAAGCCTTAGTAGTGCTTTTGTTGTTAGAGTACTATTATAATTTGTGAGTTTAATTTAAAAATGAGTGTCTTTCCATATTATTCTGCACAATGAAAAGTATTACAGCTGATTGTACAGTTCAGTTTTCTCTATATGCTGTGGTTAGGAAGGTCATTTGTCTCAGTTTACCAGAAGTGTTGTAGCTTTTCTGAACCAGTTACGTTGTTCTGAAAAAGTCCATTTCCTTCAGCTTCGTGTCAGCAGTGGTGACAAAGCTGGCACTGCTCAGTCAGTGGTGGGTGTCTTTGCTGCCTCGTGGTGCCTGGGTTTGCAGAAACAAATTCAGCACAGCTTCATATGGCTTGTGATTTGATTACATTTGAAGATTCAGGTTGATAAAGTTTCAGAACATGAAACTCAGTTCCTCTTCCTTAACAGCTAAACTCTTACCCCAAAATAAAAATGTCTGCAAGTCTTCAGTAAAACCTTAAAAGTAGACAAGTCTTCAGATACTTCCTATTGCATAAGAATTATGGGGTCAGAAGCATAATTTCTGTCAGCATCATCTCTCCATGTGTGCTAAGGACCCCTTTGCTTCGTTAGCTATGTTTTTAATCCTTATTTTAGTCTTTCTTGGTTGTAATACCTTCCATTAAAGTGGAGGTGTTGTTGCCTCGCCTTTCAGCTGTCCCACTTTCTGTAACTACCAGTTGCTTGTGTTTCAACTCTGAATTTAGTCCGGTTCCTCCCTCATGAAATTGTTCTGTACATATTACAATTGTGATAGAGTTTCACTGTATCTTTTTTTCCTTAAATTGCCTTGAAACAGAGATACTGTAAGTGACATCATTTTGTAAGGACAAGGAGTGAGACTTCAGGATGTTGAACACAAGTGCATCCTTGCAGTACAATAATACTGCTAACTTACAGATAAGGAGTAATATTGTCTTTTTATTTGATTCTGTAATGAGCACAATGTCTACTAAAGACATTAAACTAAAAATAGTCTTTTTTTAAATAGCTCAGTGTGTCTTGTAGTATGAAACAAATCTGAATTCTGCCCAGTCTAGCAGGTGTGTGATTATTTAACTGGGATGTGTCACTGTTTGTGTCTGTTGTGAGATGAGCAGCTTGTGCTGTAACAATAAACAATAAGTTTGTTTTAGTGTGTTGGATCTTCTGGAAAATAAAGGCTTAGTATGTTCTCTCTGTCTTCCAGACAAGATAGTGAAACAAGCTGGGAAGCTGAAAAATGCCCATGTTTGCGAAGTGGGCCCCGGTCCAGGAGGAATTACCAGATCCATTCTCAGCGCTGGTGTTGAACAACTTCTTTTAATTGAAAAAGATGCTCGATTTATTCCAGGATTGCAGGTACCAACTAGAAAATTATTTGTATAAGTGTATCTACAGCACCAAATAAGAGTATTGTAAGAACACAGAAAGGTTCCGAGTGACTCGTTGACATTTCAGCATTAAAAATAGTTCTGTTTTTGTGGCTTAAACCAGAGCTAAAAATTGCTTAAAGATGAAGATGTACTGTATAGCAATTAACTGCTTCTGCTTTCTCAGCCCTTCAGGACCTGGTCCTGTACTTGAATTAATACCAGGGCCTGTTAGTTTTTTCAGGTTGAGGCCTTCCAGGTGCATTTCATCACGCAGGTAGAATCATAGTTGGAAGGCTGAACATAATGTCCTTTGGTCTTAGTTTTCATTTTAATCCTAATAATTATGCTTTATAAAATTGGGAAAGCATATCTCCAGTTAATACAGTTCAGTTTGGATTAATGTCCAGATACAGAAAAACAAAGCAAACATTTCTTTTACATTTGAAAAAAAAAACCTCAAAATTTTCTTCCTTTTTTTTGAAATTGATATAAACTCACAAATCGTGTCATTTTTCGAGTGCTACCTGTGGTGTTAAGTTTCTGTATTTATGGAATTTGGCTGTATAAATATAGCAAGAAAAACAGAGTCCTAAACCTTAAAATTTGACTATTTTCTTATGCCTCTGCAGCCTCAGAGCAATTCAGAGGGCTTTCCTTACATTGCACTGTGTCTCCTGCAGTAAATCAGCAGTGAAAATAAATAGATAGGTCACTTGAGAACTGCTACCAAGTTTTTGTGGAACAAAAACAAAATATGAGTAACTCACAGTCTGCTATCTTTACCTTATGAAGTGTGAAACCTTCATGTTTTCACTTGAGTGGAGGCAAATTTTTGTTCTAGATTTTAAATTCGAGATTGTAAAATCTGGTTTGGGACTGCAGAGAATTTGAGATTAAATGACACTTGCTGTATTTAACAGGTTTTTAAGTACTTGGACATTTTTTCTGATCTTGCAAAATGTATCTACTACAACAGATGTCTCTGAATAAACAGAGGTCTGTGAACAGGGTCTGTAACAAGCTTTTGAAATGTAATTTTCTTACTATTCGGATGAAGTAATATTTGTCATTCTTTTTAGTTGGCAACCTTCTCACAGGAGAAATGAATGTTTGAATGAGGCTGTTAAACATAAAGGTGGTGTAACTCAGAGTGGATGTGAATGACCAAGAAATTCGTTGCATCCATTACTGTTAAACTTGGTCTTTTTTTTTTTCCCTACAAATAAGATTATGCATAACACTGATAATGTGGATTGTAATACCTATTTTTTGATGGATTCCTATTACAAACTGCCAAAACCAGATGCTCATAAAAGGTTGAGATTCTAATAAGAGAAAATGTCCAAAATTTAAGTAGCAATTGAAAATATTCCTTAAAATGTCTCTTTAGATACATTTAAAATTACCGCCGTAAAGCATACAGCATTTCTCATTAACTGTTTTCCAAGCTGTGGTCTCTATCATGAAACTGAAGTTGGAATTCTCTTTACTGCAAAACTGAAATTCAGTGAA
>VYZS01067719.1:2073-29740 GCA_013400695.1 Neodrepanis coruscans | reverse complement strand
GGTCAGTTTGACCTGATTTTCTCGGGGGAAAGGTATACAAGAGAGGACGGCTGACCTTGGTGTAAGCAAGAAAAACTTAAACAAAGAAGAAAACAAGCCAAACACAACCTGCATCCCTGTAAGGAAATGTGACCAATTAGAATGTGTAGAAGTGTGCTCATAAGTTTATTAACCAACAATAATAGTCTAAGAACTATCTGCCAGTAGTGATAGAATTAGAAGCTGTAAGCAAGTTAGAAATAATATTAGTCAGATGCTCAAGAAATAAAGGCTTCACTTTTGATCATATTTGTCATTTTCATGTTGTCATGAGAAGATATCCTCCGCGAATTTATTTACTATAGATATATGTTTATACACTTGTGCTTTACATATCCAAACAAATATAAACACTTGTTTATGAGAGAAAGACAACTCTGAGAGCTCAGTTTTACTACTATTTATGCATTGCTGACAAAAATATTAGACAACGTTCGAGCTGTGCTCAGATGTGCACTTTGACTCCTGGTCTACTTCAGTAGTTTGTTCCCTGCACTTAAAATGATAAAGACAGTCATATGCTGACAATGGTTAAAACCAGAAATAAAAAGATCAAATGAATATAAAAATTATCTAAACTTTTTGTTTTCACTCTCAAATGTCATTGAAATACAGTAACTAATACTGAAATAATATAACATTTAAGGTGGTCTAAAACCTGAGATTACATGATTATGCATACCTTTTGATACATACCAAGAAAAATTCATACTGTAGAAAACAACCGTTTATTACCTTCTCCACAGACAAGAAAATATATACAGATAAAAACTCTTCTGTTTTGCACATGCACAAAATAAACACAAATAGTGATGCCAGACTGTCAGTAATAAAGGGTTGTATTTAATATTGAAATGTAGATAATACATTATCACTTAGTTCTATTTATTATTTCATTATTTTTAATGTGTATAGATGAGTTTCCATCATGATGAGAAAGTCCAGATATGCAAATATCAGAAATCATCTTTGAATCACCCCCCTTCCCCACTTCCCCTCCGCCTCTTTTATACACTGAATCTTTACTTTACTTTCCCAAAGAATCATAACAGTTACTGAAATTCCAGATCCTATAGCACAGTCTCTGGAAAAGTCATGACTTAGACTCAAAATATAGGTGATCAAGGAACCCTCAGAGTTTATAGTTGGACCCTATATCTGGATCAGCAAATGTTAGACTTCATCTGGTTCATAGGTCTAAGTGCACAAACAATCACCTCTTATCTCACAGATACTCAGGGCTGCACACGTGTAGCTGCTTTGGGAAAGAAGCCTACCCTCAAGAGCTGGAAATTACCATGATAAACTTGGACCAGGTTGGTGGGCCATTAAGTACTTCTTCACTCTCTGTCCCCCTAGCTGGGACATCAGCATAGGAAAAAGAGTCAATTATTTCCATAAATGTGACAGCTATGTAACTGGGATGCTTTCATTTACATGTTTGGACTGTACAGGGGAGCTGGAAGCCATCTGAATAGAGAAAGTCTACAACGGTGTTTTATAGAGGCAGCATATACAGTGTATAACTAACCCCCTCTAGTAATATGAGTATTAGACAAATTTATTCAAAGAAGATTAGCTATCTGTTGGCAGGATTTTTAATTAAATAATAATACAACATAACTTGCAGTCATATTTTCTCCTGTATCTGTAGTGTATATTTCTATCTGGGTCAGGAACTGTCCTCTGTGTGCATAGAGTGTCTACACAACGACATACCATTTCACCACATTCTTTAGATATATATCTTCGATTTCTGAAGCAAACTCTATGAGATGAAAGTTGATTTTTTTGTTTATTCAGAGAATTATGAAATTAAATTAAAAATAGTATTCAGTTAGATTGGAGTTGTCAATTAAAATTTTCATGCTTCATGTAATTATTTATTATTCCTCATCTTCCTTCATGACAGTTATTGTAGAACTTTGAAACAAATATTTAATCTCAGTTTCTGTAAATGAAAGTACAATGCATTTAAAAATTAATGTTTGTTAAATTAGGCCCATAAGAATTGGCCTACTGGATTTGACCCACAGCCAATATTCTGTCTGACAATAGCTGGTAGCAGGAGGATAAAAGAAACTCTTAAGTAAACAGCTGTGAAATAATCTGCACATATTAAATCAGTTCCTCCTACCTACCAGCCAGTAACTTACTTAAACGCGGTAGCATGATGTGTAAAATTAATTTTGTTATTTGAGATACGATCATGCATATAAGATGTTCTAAGGCTAGTGCCAGTTGTTTTATGGTTCACTGACAGCTTTCAATTGCTTTAACTGTTTCATTTTCAATATTCTGATTTCTTGAAGTTCATTCTGAAGTTTATTCAGGACATGCTGTTTTTATAGTGCTGCTGGCTGGCTCCTGTTAGGCCTTAAATCTGAGCCACAGTTCAGGACATCTAAGTAAATGCCTATCTTCACATGAATTTCTGTAAGCTAAACCGTTTGTGTGGCTTAAGCAGAGTCCCTTTTTCTTTCCTCTCATCACCTTCGTTGTGGACGTGAAGTAGAGGAATGAGCCAGTGACCCTTTTGGCATTGCTAGCACAAGTACAAGGAATGTGTGGTTTGTTTGACTATGATAATAGAAGTCATGATGGTGTATCTTGCTAACTATACTTAAAAGAAACACTGAGTAAGAAAGCTAGAAATATTTGGTCTGATTTTTGCTTCTTTTTTTTTAAGTTGTTTAAGAAAATGAATGAAAAAGCTTTTGTATAAATCAATACTGTTATTAAATATTGCCCTTTGTAGGACTCCTGTTGTAATATCAAGCTTGCTTGGATGATATCTGTAAGCACAAAAGACTGGATTCAATATGGAGGCATAAAAAACGCCTGCAGTAAAACAAAAATCTAAATGGAAGGTTAATCAAGAGTTTATGTTACTCAGCACAGGTCAGTGCTCTGAGGAATCATTTATAGAAGGAAAATTTTCCCCAGTACTGTTCATGTACAAGGAGGATGCTAGGGAAATAGGGATTTCAGAAGATTCCTTCAGTCCAGTAAACAAGAACTAGAATACCAAAGGCTAAATGATGATACTTTGACCCAATCAATAAGATAGGTAGGTAATATGACAAGGTTCCAAATCAAAAGAAGTAAGCTAATAGTTAAATTTGGCTCAAAATGTCACAGGAGCAAGAAGTCACTAAAGAAGGAACAGCTAAGAGTGACACTAGATTTAAGAGTCAGGAAATAAATGACTCTGCATTTTAAATTCAGAGAGCTACCAAGATCATCTACAACATTGCAATCCAAGAGTATGATTCACATTATGTATGTTTAGCAGATACATTCAGTCATATTTTGATTTGGAAATATAATCCTATATGATATTGTATGAAGACTGTACACCTCTTCAGCAGTTTTTTTCAGCTAAATATGGTGTGCAAAATGCTTTGGCAATGCTACTTTTGTTATTCTGACTTCTGACTGCAGCTTGAAATAGAAACACACTTGGAAAGTATTTGAGTTCTTGTGTTTATGTGCTACAAATTCTGAAGTACTAAGTGAGCAAAATGTTAGGAAGATGACAGCAAACTAATTTGGAGGAGAAAAACAATTATATTCAATCAATGTTTGGCAGCAGTCAGCATGAAGCAATGGGTCTTGGATCCTTTCCATCCATCTTTAGAGATTGATCCAGTTTAATGGACAAGTACCTATGGGGAAAAATGTGCAGCTAGGATATTCAGGAAAAAAAATTTCATATTTATCTGTGTTTAAAAACTGAGACATTAAATTATACAATAAAAATAGTTTAGATTAGATTTGTTTATATTAAGAAATAGAATATAATATATAAATATATAATATTTTATATTATATGTCACATTATAAAATACTATATTTTATAAACTATATAAAAGGCTTTGGGGCTATGTCAGGAAGATAATAGATCTACTAGAGAATTTTATAAATGATCATATAATATTTCTTATTTTGAGAAAATTTTTCCTAAATCTCCTTATTGTGCATTTTTCCCCTTAGATGCCTGTCACTGGACAGATTCTGTAAACTGGAGCATTTTCTGAAGATAAACAAAAAGTCACAAAAGGACATTAAGATGCATTGCTTCATGCAGGCTGCTGTCAAGCATTGATATTTTATTGATATTTATTTGTCAAGCTATTATTTTAAATATAAATATTAATTCTGCATATTTCATAGAATAACGAAATCATAGAATCTTAAGGGCTTGGAATGACCTTAAAGATGATCTAGTCCCTACCAGCTTTGCAATGGGCAAGGACATCACCCACTAGACCAGGTTGCCCAGTGCCCAGTCCAACCTGGCCTTGAAAACTGACAGGGATGGTGCATCCACAACCTTCACAGGCAACTTCTTCATGTGTCTCAGCATCTGCACAGTAAAAAATTTCTTCGCAATAGCTAACCTAAAATTTGTCCTCTTTTAATTTGTACCATTTCCTTGCCTTTTGATGTCTTGGGTTGAGCTGTTTTCCTAAATGCATATGTGTTTAAAGGGAACACTGATCATCGTGTCTGGTGTGTCTAGTGTAAGTTAGAGAATTCCTCTTCCCAGTGGAAGATGAGAACAAAAACCTTTTTGGTCTTGTGTGAAAGAAAAACATGGAAGTGTACCTCCTGTTTTATTGGATTATATTAAGGCAGGTACTCCTACCCTTTAAGGAAATTTCTGTATTAATAAAAAATTTCTGGTTTTTAGCTGAGTCTCTCTACTAAAACAAAGCAAGATATATAGAGCAGGAGTAGCGACTTGGTGTAAAAAAAATGGTAACATTTTTTAATACCAAAGCAAAGAATTTAACAATAGTGTACATCAAAGAACTGGCAGTTCTCTCCAATAAAAATGTTAAATACTGTGTATATTCATCTGAACTTATTTCTTTGGTTGCAGACAGAGAATAAAAAGTAATCACTGAAGGTTAAAAGCCAAACTAGAAAGAAAGGAGATTATTTTGCCTTTAGAAGTTCACGGACTTTCAAACTGTTTTAAAGTTAAGGAACTAATTAGTATCATTCATACATCATATACTTCTTTGTAGTTTCTTCAAAAGAAGCCTCACTTGTTGAATTTCTGAGCCTTTGAGAAAATTCTGGCTGTTCAGCAAAAGAGAAAAACTGTTTATATGAAAAGGGGAATATAAAAAGCAGGGAAGAGTATCAAAAACCAACTTAAAATCTGATGATGGTGATAAAATCATAAATAAAATTGAACTAATAGACTGAAATAGGAAGGCAGTTGGGGAAGCAATCAAAAGCAAAGAATATTAGCTGTTCTTAGTGCTATGTACAGTGATTCTTCAAAAATAATGAATGAATAAAAATTAAGAAATTTATGAAATTCTACATTAGATCTATTGTCTCCCTGACCTATCTCAAAAGCCTTTTACTTCTTTTCTAAATAGTTTAAAACCACAATTTTAAAATTCATGCAAATATGCTAATGTATATACTTCTACTGACTTATAAAATTAATGTAATATTTTTTTACTGCAGTGCAGTTTCAAAACAGACCCTACTGCCCTGACACTGCAAAATCATTTTGCTTTATCTCATTTGGCTGGAGAGTTGTCTCCTTTCATTTAGTTCAATGGCTGATGCTGATAGTATCATGTTTAAAAATATAATGCTAGAGATCAAGTCTTTATTATATGTATGGTTGTGCAAAAAGCAACACTTTTTATGATAACTGATTCTGGAAAGAAGCATGACTACATCAATAATAATTATATAGAATAAAGCAGTTTACTATGACCAAAAACTAATCTTCCTAGAGCATTTTAACTTGAGTGTCTACCTCTCTGTTCAAAATAGTATCTTAGGAGAATTCAGAATTGCTCCAGATTTCTCAGCCTGCATAAGGAGATCCAAGTCTTCATAAAGAAATCTGTTAGATGATCTGCAACATATTCAGTTGTCATGGTTTAAGTGCCCAGGAAAATACCTTTGATATGTAACTGTTCCCATTTTGTTTTCCCAGAGTGAACTCAGGGAAGACACTGAGCCAACAGCAGTGCTGAGCATGGACGCGCACACGTGGTCCCAGCTGCCAGGAAGACAAAGCCTGGTGGGTCACTTGAGTCTGGGAGTTCTGGGCTGCAGGGCACTGTGCTGGGCAGCCACCACCACTGGCGCAGTGCTGAGGTGGCGGTGGAGAGCTGGGATCACAGTCACTAGCAGCAATGACAATGGTTAATACGGAGGCACAGCCGCACATTTCATCCGTGGCAATGCCACGTGTGTCTGGTGGGTGCCCAGGTCCCACCACGTGGATCGCCCCCGTGGACACCACCATGCCTGTGATGTGAGAGGGTGGATGACAGGCAAGATGGACAGCTGAGAGCTGCATTTCTTTTGGGCAAAGTTGGAAGGAAGGGTGGGGAGTTGGAGAAGATTTTAAAAGGACCAGCGGGCTCTCTCTCTCACTCTCTCTCTCTCTCAGCAACTGGTCCAAGAAGAGGGTCATGCGCTGGTTTTCAGCCATCTCCTTGAAACTGTCCAGCCTCTCATCCCAGTCGAGGTCTCTCTCCTGAGCCTCCTATTGTATACTGGGATTCCTGGATATTCCTTGTATCTCAGGCTGTTCCGCGTTTCTCATGGCTTGGAGATTTCTGCAGATTCCTGATCCCGGCTACATAACAGCGGCAGTGGACCCAGCACTCTGCCTACTGCCTGAATCCTTTCTGTTACAGTTTCAACAATTGTTTCGTTTTAGGGTTAGGGATGTTTGTGGCTGGGGTGGGACCTGGGTCTTGGGCATTTTGGTTTTTCTAAGGTCGTGTGTTGGAGGCATGCTCTTTTTTCGGGGCGGGGGTGGGGGCGTGGTTTTTTTCTTTGTTTTTTTTCTTGTACTTGTTTCATTTTCCTGTGGTTACATAGCCCTCCAACTGTCTCAAATTGAGACATCAGCAGATAAATATAAAGTGCTTGCTCTCATCATTGATCTTCCCGGCTGCCAGATGATGTATAAACAGAATGATTCTAGTCTGATGGCTTATTACATATTTACATGAGGATGATCAAAAAGAAAGTTCCGTTTAATTAGATTGTGGGACCCTGTGGCGTCTCCTGCTAGCTTGATTTCCCCCAGAGCAAGTAATTTAAATCCTATGAATCACCAAAGCTCAGTAAACCTTTTGGGCTTTGACAAGTGTTTCAGTGTCCCACAGAGGCTAAAATAAATGCAGGTTGAATGTATTTTTTCCCCAAATGCAAGTGCTGTGCTGCTTTGTATCTACATTTTTAATTTCTTTTTCTAAATGTAAGGACCAATAGATAAGACATTCATAGCAAATAGCTAAAGTGGAGCGAATTAGGTGAAAACCAGCATTTTATAATTTTATAACTTCTTGACATGTTTTACTAAGATGCATTCAAATAGTTGCATAGAAAAAAATTTGGCTTTAGGCCATCATATTTTCTTCTTTGTACCTTTGTAAATCATTACATCAGTTCCACTACCTCACTACAAGAAAGACATCGAGGTGCTGGACAGGACCTTGCAGAGGTGTGCAGAGAAGGACAACAAAGCTAGTGAAGCGTTTGGAACATAAGCCTTATGAGGAGTGTCTGAAGCAGTTGAGGGTGTTTAATCCAGAGAAACGGAGGCTGAGGGGGAGACCTTATTGCCCTCTACAACTACCCAAAGGGAAGTTGTGGTGAGGTGAGTGTCAGTTTCTACTACCAGGTAAAAAAATGACTGTACAAGAGGAAATGGCCTCATGTTGCAGCAGGGGAGGTTTAGATTGTATATTAGGGAAAATTTATTTATGAAAGGGATTGTAAGTTATTGGAACAGACTAAGCAGGGAAGTGGTGGAGTCACCAACCCTGGAAGTGTTCAAAAATATGTGGATGTGGCACTTGGGGATGTGATTTATTGGTAAACATGTTGGTGGTGCTAGGTTGACAGTTAGACTTGATAATCATAAAAGCCTTTTTCAACCTTAAAGACTCTATGATTGCAAACTTATGGGAGTTACTCAGGACTTAATATAATAGGTGTCCCATTATCATTAACTTTAAAGGATACTTTTTGGTATCCTTTAGACAGAACTTATTCAGTAAAATCAGTGACTCAATTCTGAGGAGCTAGTAAGTGAAAGACAGAAATGGTAAGATTCTCCAGCATATGCAGTGCTATGTGTATGTTCTATTTATAATGCATTTCAGAAGTTACTCAGCACAGCTAATAGAAAAGTGAACAGCAGGTTATGCAGTCTCTACTTCTGAAGATCTCTAAGAATAGATCAGAGAAATGCCTCTGAGGATCAGCCCAGGTCAATATAGGTGAAGTTAGGACAGAAAAATGAAGCAGATTGCATCTTGCTATCTTTTCTATTTTTCCTTACTACATGTGATTAAGCATTACATCGCTCATAGACCTTGAATGTGAATGGGGATTTAAACAACTTGGTCTAGTGGAAGGTGACGCTGCACATGGCAGAGTGGTTGGAACTAGATGAACTTTAAGGTTCTTTCCAACACAAACCATTCTATGATTCTGTGATACGAGAGAAAAACCTATAGAGAATAATCTGTAAACTAAGGAAGAGGCCCAGGCTATCAGATTTTAGTCCCTTTTTTTTTTTTTGAACAGCATAAGGACTATCAGTGGCATTCATCTCAACTCAGTCATTGTCACAGTTTTCCTTAAATTACCACAAGACTGTTTATAGTTAGTTATTAGCCTCTAGCCTCCTCAAATGACATTCCCCTAGAATTTCAAAGAATGTCTTGATTTAGAAATAATCCCAAACAGCATGAGAGATGGAAATGCCTGGAAGTGGTAAGAATTGAGAGAGAGAATGAAATGGGGAATTAAGCAGTAGAGAGTTTGAATCTACTTCTTTTAAAGATATTGGAACAAACAATTGATGAACATTTCAGTAAGCAGAAGGATAAAATAAGCCAAATTTTGCATGAATGTGTTTCTGAAACTTCATCTGTTATACAGATTCTCCATTATCAACGACAGGTAAACTCACATAGTAATCTTTCCATAAAAGGGGGTGCTTCTAGGTCCTACTTCTCTACTAATTTGTCTATTTTCATTAAGCTTGTAGGGATTTACTTATCCCTCAGATAATTAATCTGAATTTGTCTGAAATCTGTTGGATGTAACAAGCAGACACACACATGCTGACCATTTGATTGCTCCCGGATGAATTGAGGATGAAAAAACAAACAAAGTGGGAATTATAATTTATGACTATATTAGTAAATGTAACATGCTAGCGGCCATTTCCTGAGATGAACTGACACACAGTGGCCCATGTTTGTCCCAATAAACTATCCAAAAGAAGGTACTCATAGGTAATGAATATCCACAAATAAAATGCCTGAAAGTATGTGATAATTCTCTAAACATATTTGGGAATTGTTTGTGAGAGTTTAGGCCAAAACAATGGCAGGAACTATTTTAGCATTGAGGTACTTGGGTTCCTATGTATAGAAATAGCCTTGTCATAATATAATTTGTTGATATAGATATAGGCTGTGTTTACATGATACGTGTCCAAATGTTTTTAAGCTTAAGACAATAATTTCTTTGAAAAATTGCACTTAATACAAAGATCTCCTATTGTGTCATGCAACTCATTCCACTGTAAAGTTTTTAGTATGTACATCTTCTTCATTCTGTCTCTTTAATTTTCTCAACTTGCAGATGATGAAACCTCCTATAAGAGGATGTATAATATAATCTGTGATTGTCAGCATCTTCTCTAACTCACTTTGTTGATGTTCCAATTTAGAAACATCTCTTGATATATAAGCAAACTTATATCAGTTCAGCTGAAATTTTTCTCATTCACTGAGATTTCCAGGACACGGAGTATCAAATTTTGGCCTGTTTTGTCAACATGATGATCTTGGCACAAGTATGCCACTATTTAAAAAAAAACAAACAAAACAAACAAAAAAAACCCCATAAATTGAAACTTTGAAAAAAGATGCGGGATTAAGAAAATCAAGGACAATTGAACTCTAAATTGACCAAGCAAAACCAGTAAGGAATAAATAATACAGTTTACATTTGTACCAATTTATAAAAAACTAAGAATATTTTCTTAAATGACAGAATAGATAGAAAGGATTTTTATTTTTTTAATATGAGCAAGCAATGGTTGTCACATTACCTTTTCATTAGTTTTACCTAAAAGCATTTGTGAATGAAAGCAATAATCTGAGACCATTTCAGAAGCTTTTGATAGAAATATTTTGGCACCAGTTTAGATATGAAAAACAATAACTTGAAACATAGTACAGTGCACTATGTTCCTAGATGGTATAAATTGCCACTGTTCCACTGACTTTCAGAAGCTCAGACTAAACAAGGCGTTATTAGTCCAGAAGCACTAAAGTTCTCAAAAAGATTGTTTAGATTCTTTAATGTTGCTTCGGGATTAGTGTATATGAGTTTGATGCACTTATTTTCCTAATTATGGTGACATCCAATGCTTTATCCTTTCTCTAACAGGAAAATTGCCTTAATTAAATAGGAACTTAATCACACACTATACATGCTTCTTGAAATGTAAAGTCACTTTTTGTTACTCAAAAACACTTTGGAGAATTATTTTTCTTCCTAATAACTAGAGTGAACTCAAATACAATGAAAAACCATACGAGATATTTCCATGAGGCTACCCAATACTAATGGTATTTGTTTTTTTAACATTTTCTTTTTCCTGAAAGAAGCAGGATGGATTACATGTGGACTACACTTATTTTAGGCAATCATGTAGCCCAGTCTAGGCTTTTTAATAAAACACCCTGTGTCTCTGTAAAATGAGGGGAAGTCAGATTTGAGGCAGGCTGGTGGATGCTTTGAGAAGCAGTAAAGGAGATACCTGGGCATGACTCCTTAATTGGTTGTTTCTCTGACATGCATGGGGCCCATAGGAATGGTAATGTGTCAGAGCAGGTTCCCTGCATTCTCTGAAATGTGCTGTCATTGGAATGTCACTGCCTAGACGGTTCCAGGACCACTAAAGAGAGATTTCATTAAACCCTTGGGTGCTGCTTCCTTTTTTTTAAAAAAAAAAAAAAGGTAGCCAAGGACAAGACTGTGATGATGACTTGCATATGTTACTTTGAAAAGTGCCATGTTAAAAAGCTTTTGTCATTCTGGAGTGCTCTGGGTGAAGCTTCAGCTCTTTTGGACCTAGCAGACTTTCTCTGCAGGTGTCAGTGGAGTCAGGATTACATTTCTCGGTTTATGTATCACCTACATTGTACAGTGTTACTGTATTAAATATTTCCTGATATTTTATAGTATAAAATGTGTGAACATATGTGCCCTTAAGGCATCATCTAAAGTATAAACTCAAAATACCAACAGCATCGTTTGGCTTGATATGAATTTATATAAATATTTTTAGTTGTTTTTTTTTCTTATTACGGAATGATCACAGAATTAATTGAAAATTTTAAAATTTGTCTGTGTTGGCTACCAGCTAAGCTAAATAAAACTCTGGTTTTTTTCTGAGTCTTGGTAATGCAAATTATACATGAAATGCATCTGTCTATCCTTAAATATTCTACAGCTTAATCAATGGCAGGCCTCTCCTTGAAACAGCCTTGTCCCTTGAGTTAGGGTACATAAAAAGCTTTGTAAATGACATTTCATTTGACTAGAACAGAACATTCATCCTCCTGATTTATATTCATGTGGAAAGAAGATAATGAATTACATGGAATATATGCATATTTGCTACCTCTGTTATTAAAGCATAGGTGGGATGATCCATCATCTCCACTTTTTTGCAGGAGATAATAGGTGGAGACTCCCACAGCTTAGTTCTGGGTTACAAAGACAACTCAATACGATTTTTTGCCTTTTATCTCTTCTGAATCTGTTACTGAGACAGTGTTATTTGTTATACTAGTATATAATGCACAAGAGAAATATTGTCTAAAATAGTTTAGCTGTTTATAGAAGGAGAGTAGCACGTACATACACAAGTATGTTTCTTTAGGAAATTGAATATATTACACTGGTTTTAGGTAAGGAGTGTTTCAAAGTGTTTTCACAGTATTTCCACATCTGACTAGATGCTAGTGTAACAAAAAATAGCAGCTTTGTTAAACAGTGCTTGGAGAGACAGGCACTATTATAAGTTCTGTAAAACGGTTATAAGATTATGAAGTGTTTTAGTCTGGACTTGTAAAACCATCATTATTGTCATAAACCTATATTTTTTAAGTATAAAAAGTGTCTTTATGGGATTTAAGGTTTATCCTGATACAGAAAGGAGCACAGAGGCACAGTGACAATAAGAGACATGAGCCCGAGCTTCTGTTAGGCTTGTCCTGGGACAGCCTCAGCAAGAGTTAGGAAGCATCACAGGCAAGAGATCAAGGTGTTTGGCAAGGAACAAGCATGGGGCAAATGGATAAAATTATGAAAGGGGCTGGTCACATGCATGTATTTGTCCAGACATACTCTATGCCCAATAAATGTAGTCCATCCTGTTTTCTTGTTTGTTGCCATTTCTAGCTGTTTTCCTGAGTGAAAGTCTCTCTAACACTGTGCATATGTGTGTACAGGTGTGCTGGCAACTACCAAATGATCAGGGCTCAGAAGCTAAAGGCCTATTTGTCTGTGTTGTCAGGGACTGGAGAGACCAGACTATGTGCACATTGTGTGTGTATGTATGACAGCACATGATTGCTAGCCAGGTTCAAGTTGTGATACTCAGAGAGGATAAGTGACTTGGGAGCCCATTACTGGAGAGGTCATAAATCTTTCCTGAATAACCAGAAGAGTGATGTGGTCTGAGATTCAGCTGCTGGAGGAAGCAGCTGCTTGACAGGCTGAATAACTTGGTATAGCTACTGTTCTTAGTAAGTAGGACATACGAACATAAATAATATCAATAATTACATGTTATATGTGTACATGTTTCTCATTAATAAACCTTCACTCTGAATCACCATAGAATGGGATTAGTCCATTCTTTCCATCTCTATTTGTGTGTTTTTGTGTGTTGTGTGGCCAGCTGTATATGTCTGTGCATGTTGCATACAGTGTGACTGTGCCTAAGTTTGTGCTTAGCCTTACTTCTGACTGGACATGGGGACATGAGGTTGCAGCAACCTCACCTCTTTCTACCTATTCAGTTCAGAAACCTTTCAAACAAATAGCTTGATGTTAGCTGGATGTGTCACTTAAATGTGTTTGATGCCCATAATACATTGGGTGAACAATTGGTGTGTGGAACCAGGCTCAAAGAAATACACTAAATAGCGTTGCCAGATATCTGGCAGCCAGATACAAGTCATCTTCCCCAAAGCTCAGTTTTAGACCTAGTGATCGTTAATGTTTTTATCAATTATCTGGGTGCACATACTTTAAGTAAGTTCACTGATGATACTACATTAGGTGGAACTGTGGACTCCATTGAGTGTAGAGAGATGTTACAGAGATATTTGGATAGACTAGAGAACTGGACAATCACCAACCATACAAAATTTAACAAGAGCAAGTTCTAGGTTCTCCATCTGGGATAGGAAAATCTCAGTTATACATACAGAGCGGGGGGACAGAGGACAGAGAGCAGCCCTGCAGAAAGAGATCTGGGAGTGTTGATCTATGGCAAGTTGAATATGAGTCAACAGTGGGGCTTGGCAACCAAAATGGCCAACCATATCCTGGGGTGCATGAAGCACAGCTTCACTGGTTGTTTGAGGAAGGTGATTGTCCCACTCTACACTGCATTGGTGCAGACTCATCTCAAATACTGTGTACAGTTTTGGTTGCCAAAATATAAGAAGAACATCACACTATTAAATTGCATCCAAAGAAGGGTGATCAAGATGACAGAAGCTTTCAAGAGTGAGATTTATGAGGAGCAGACGAAGACACTTGGCTTGTTTAGCTTGAAGAAGAAAAGGCCAAAGGCTGACCTCATCACAGTCAACAGCTTCCTCAAGGAGGGCAGTGAAAAGGAAGCTGTTCATCTCTATTTGGTGAACAGTGGTAGGATACAAGAAAATGGAATTAAGCTGTGACAGGGGAAGCTTAGATTGGGTACTGGAAAAAGGTTCTTCATGAAGAGGGTGGTTTTTCACCAGAGCAGGCTGTCCAAGGATGTGGTCATGACACCAAGCCTGTCAGAGTTCAAGGAGTGTATGAATGATGCTCTTAATCATATGGTTTAGTTTTCAGGTAGTCCTGTAAGGAGCAGGGAGATGGACTCAGTGTTCCTTGTGGGTCCCTTCCAACTTAAAATAGTCTACGATTTTAATAAACAAACACACAAAGGTAAAGAATAATTTCAAGTCTCCCTGCTGATGCTTTTATTTGTCATTCAACACTTTTTCTCCCTTTATCGTCTCTACCGTCATCATACCTTTACCACAAAATATCCTAACAGCAACCACAAAAGGACATAAGTGGAGTTCTGTGGAGAAGACAAGAAAAGAGAAAGGAAAAGCTAAAGTTCCTCAGAAATTTTCAGTTATAGGATGGCCTGCATATGGCAGATAAATGGGAGCTACAGGATGGCCTACATATTGCAGATAAATGGGAGCTCATTGTCCTGGTGTTTATCACTGGTCAAGAGGTAAGTGGTTGCATAGCACAACAACCTGACTGTCAGAGAAATGACAGTTTTGACTTTTGTCTCTATTAAAGAGAAAACATTTGTTATTCGCAGAGATCATGGAATTAAGAACCATGAGAAGACAAAAAGGGTGAAGGAAACATTTAATTTCAACTTATTTGCACATTCGTAGATGAGGCAAAACTGCCTTGTGTAAGGATATGACAACAGGATTCAGACAACCAAAGTTCAGTTCCATGATCTTGTAGAAAATTCTCAAAGGAACATGGGTGTGGTCATTATAAAGTGGTTTTAATCTTTCAGCCCTTAGAAATTTATGTTTCAAAGTTTTGAGGAAAAGCCAGCTCTCTCAGTGGTCAATGTAATTTATTTTCTGCTTGAGCAAAGACATAATTTCATATTAGCAGCTGCTTAATGAATGGCAAAGTAATCTTGTCATGGTGCTGATATTTATTACATCTAAAGCAATGTCTATGCTATTTTTGATCACAAATGTCATGGTGTCGTGGGGTGAAAGTAAAACTGGTCTTTTTTCCTGCCATGCAGGAACCAACGGCCGCGTGGGCCGGGGGCGGGCCGCGAGCTGTGAGCACACCCGGGGCCGGTGGCGGGGGGCTGCGGGTGGCACCGGCACCCATGCGCCAGCGGCGGGGGGNTCTGCGGCCATAGCCCAGGTTTAAAGACCACATCTCTTCCATCAGCACTGAAATCCCTTCCCGGGGCTGAAGGGAGTGGGAGGGGGAGGGGCTTGCGGTTTCTAACTGACTGAGTGTTTTCCTTCAGAAAAGTCGAGCAGAGGCTTGTGCTGCTGTAGGTCCTCAGATCGGTCGCAGGCCTTCTCTAATTATCCCGGCGTCTCTTCCAGAGCCCAAGAGAGAGACCAGCACTATTCCAGAGCTTTCCCATCCCAACACGGGCCCTGAGAAAGCTTAATTTGTCTGTTTTTTTGTTTTTGCACTTTATTGTCAGTTTTCTGTGTGTGTGAAATAAACTGTGATATTTGTGTGTTTTTCTTTTTGTGTGTGTGTGGCTTCTCTCGGACATCTCTTGTCAGAATCGCTATTTTAGTGGTAAAACCATGACACATGGTTTAAGCCCAGCTGACAGCTAAGCCCCGCACTTCCTCACACTCACTCACTCCCCCTACGTTGAGATGGGGGAGAGAATCAGAAAAATAAAAGTGAGAAAACTTGTAGGTTGAGATAAAAGTTTAATAGATAAATCAAAAGCCACACTAACAAACCAAGCAAAACAAGGAATTCATTCAGTGCTTCCCATGGGCAGGTAGGTTTTTAGCCACTTCTGGGAAAGCAGGTCTCCATCATGTATAGCAATGTCTTGGGAAGAGAAACATTACCACTCTGAACATGTCCCTTCCTTTCTTCTTCCTCCAGTTTTGCATGATAATGTGATGCCATATGGTATGGAATACCCCTTTTGTCAGTTGGGGTCAGCTGTCCTAGATATGTGTGCTCCCAACTCCTTGTGCACCTACAAATTATTTGCTGGTTGGATGGGATGAAAAAGAGAAAAGCTGTTAACACTGTTAACAAACAGATCAGCAGTAATCAAAACATCCCTCTATTATCAGCAATATTTTGGTAACAAATCCAAAACACACCCCATATGAGCTACTAACTCTATCCCAATCTAAACCAGCAGAGTACAACTATTATCTACTCCAACTCTGTACTTTGCACTGGTGCAAATAATCTTCTCCCTTACCTTCATCAGGCATCTGTGCTACCAATCATGCTACAGTTTTGAAAGTGTACTTACTTGCCTATACATGAGGAGCATCTGCTCATCCAGAAGTGTTGAACATGGATCGTATTACTGCATACCCCTGATTGCTGAAACAGGGCTGGCAGGAAGCTCCAGACTTGGCTTGAATCTCTTCAGCCATCTGGTGCTTGCTAGCTTTATAATCCCAGATCATGCCAAGATTTATAACAAAAGTATTGGGTTTACAGATAAAAACAATTGACAATAGTGGCTTTTTGAACAGGAATGTAAAAATCAGAGAGCACAGTTTCTTTCTGTTGACAGCTTCCTCCAGTCCCATCTGGCATTCTGTGTGCTCTGATTAAACCCATATACCATTAGAGGCAATGACACATGCTAACAGTTGCTATAGTTGTGATCCAAATACAACTAGGAAATCTTTCCTGAATTGTAACTTTGTGCTGTTTGAATGTTTTCTATTTATTTGCCTGAATCTGAAAGTTTCTTCTGTATTTCAAATAATTTCTTTTTTATCCTTTTATTTATTTTTTTAATGATGACTTCATGATGAGTTTAATTATATTAGACAGATAAGAAGGAGGTTCAGTAGGATTTCAATTTGTAGAATTTATGTGAGTTACTTCAAATATAGTTTCATTATATCAGAAGGTTCTGTTTCTAGC
This sequence comes from Neodrepanis coruscans, assembly GCA_013400695.1. Taxonomy (NCBI): domain Eukaryota; kingdom Metazoa; phylum Chordata; class Aves; order Passeriformes; family Philepittidae; genus Neodrepanis; species Neodrepanis coruscans. Next base: position 12,730 of record VYZS01067719.1, on the reverse strand, counting down.
AAGTACACAATTAGAGTTATTGTCCTTTGAGGTGAAAAAAAAAAAAAGCCCTCTCACCTATTTTCTTTTTTTTTTTTTCATCCATTTAAATTACAGTTCTAAAAAATAAATATTCTGATATCTTCATACATGTTTCTTCAGCTTAATCATTGCTAGGTACATGACCAGGATAACATAGCAGTTTAATTTCTGCAATATTTATTAAATCCTAGGTGAAAAGTCTGATGTAATACAAATTCTTTACAGGATAGTCTATTATACTGCAAACTTCCTAATATCACTGAAAAAGGATTTTTATATAGCTACTTATGTGCCACTTCCTGATGAGCTTCAGATACACTGCAGATCCTGATGTATGACTCCTACTTAAGATTAGTCCATTTGTTTCAGATGAGAAAGGTCTGAAATTATCTGACCTATTTTTATTAACTTTCTTTCTCACTTAAATGTAAGAAATCTTTCTCCTTTTCTTTTTTCCCTTTCCCTTCTTATTCCTCCACATCTAGCTATCGATTCACAACCGCTGCAGGGAGACCGTATCTCAGAAGATGTAACAATGGGTGATGTTTAATCAAAAAGCAAATAATAAAGGGAACAAAGACTTCAGAATCAAGCTTTTGTGATAAAAGCCAGGTGAAAAAAAATCAGTCATGGCACACTATAAAACGCAGCTGTCCTACAGTGTGGATGTCTCTTGCAGAGAGGATGGCTTCTCCTGCAGTGGTGTTGCTAACCCCAGGGCCTGGAAAACCTGCATTCACACATCTATTTTGACCTTCCCTTCTGTGACTGATGTGAAGTCATTCTGTTTCCTTGCTCTTTATGAGTCTTTTTGAGGTTTTGTGGTCGTATTGATGTGTTTTGGGTTGTCTCTTTTTTGGTGGTTTTTTTTTGGTTGTTTTTTTGATTGGTTGGCTGGAATTGTTTTTAATGGAGAGGGAGTAAGCTCCAAAGCTATGTCTTGGCCCCACAGTAACAGCTTTTTCTATGATTCTGCACTGCACTGAATACAATTATGAAGGCAAGGTAGACTTTTCTCTGGACTCTGACATTTCATTCCTTTAGCTATGAAGCATTTGATAGAAACCCAGTGCTTTCCAATGTCCTTTAAAGACAGAAAATAACAGTAACTTAAAAAACTGAGTCAAATCAAAAAATTCTTTAATCAGCTAGAGCAAGATATCACAGAGGAGGAAAAAAAAATGACTTAAACAAGAAATATGTCTGCCTTAAACTGCAATCTCTTCTGTCAGTCTTCTGTAAGTGCACCTTTGCTCAACTATCTTTGTTTCTTCGTTGGAGAAGAGATTTTACTTTATAGTATTGCTTTAACATGGCCTCTGTGTATATCTCTTAGTTCTTCAGAAAAAGAAGAGTACATTTTGGAGTTTTGCAGGAAACTTATTTTAGAAGAATGAATACAGTGAAGTGTCCGTGTTAATACTGGGTGTAGAGTTTCTTAGTAGGTATTCGTTACCAGTGAAAGAGAAACATATTAGCCTTTTTCTCTGGAGGTAACAGGTGAATTTAGTTACTTCAGAAGAGTGTTTTTTTTTCAGGTAAATGTCTATATTATTAAGTAGCAGCAAAATTATCAAAATAAATCATGTTGACATTTTATAGTGTCTGTGATGGGACAACGCAATGTAAAATCAGGCTTTTCATCTATGTTTTCTTTAACTTCTACATTTGTATTTGTATCTAATGCAATTATACGTTGCTCAGAATCAATAACCGTATAACTGCCCAGAACAGAAGGATGTTTAGACAGGTTGTTGATATTTGTTGCTAAACTTGCATCAGTTTTGAATTTAAGCTGTAAAACTTGAAGTGCAAGAAGAATTGTCCATGTGATGTTCACTACTAATACTCCAGGATATACAGGATTAATCAGTTTACTCTGACTGAGACTGATGCCGTGATAGCATTATTCCTCAGGAAAGTAAGAACGCATTTTAAAGTATTGTTACTTGACAAGCTGATATCATAGATTATCATAGACTATCTCCTCTACAGTTTTTAGAAGAAAGTTATTTCATTTTTTTTTTCCACAGATAAATTCTGTGGAGAAATATATATGTAGAAGAATAGATTATTTTGTCCTTCAGAAGAAATAAATAGTTTTGTTCAGCTCTCACATTATGTGCAATAATGTTGCCTGTGATGTGTAAAAGTGAAAATGCATTACTTCACTGATTTTTATCTTTACATTATAAAAGTGTGGGATCTGAAATCCATTGTCTATTTTCCTATATGTATATTTTTTATATATATATATATACATATATAAAGTATGTGAATGAATGTATCTTGCTACAGTATTTCGTATTTCTATAGTGAAATACATAGTTAAACCTTTTCTTTTCAAGTTATACTTTCTGTTGGCTGTATATACTAGAAACATCCATAAATGAGGGAAACTTGGGAAGTACAGAAATACCCAGATGTGCCTCTAGAGGACTAACCACTGAAGTTCATTCATTTAACAATGTTTTCTGCTATATATGGTAAATTGAGGAGTCAGTGATTTCTTATTAAATCTCTGACAACTTACTACAGACCTATCAGCCCTATCTAGACTTTGGGTCTTAAAATAAACTCAAGTAAAACTAATATTCTGCTCTGCTTAAAAGAGGAAGGTTTATATTATTTTTTACCAGATGGTGGTTACTCCTAGGGGAAGAAATAAGAACAAAGTATAGAATCTTTTTATCTACTACATTCTACAGAATCAAAAATGAGCAGTTGTTTGGCAGCAGCTGAAACACAAAAACCTATTCTTTTAAATTTCTTTGCAGCATATGTTATTTCAGAAGTGAAACACCATACCAAGTTTAAGGAGCTTGCTAGGGGGTAAGCGTAAAATGACTATACAGGAATGCCATTTGACTGAAAAACCACAACTCATACTGCAGAGGGTCCCAGATACTAAGAAGAGTGGCTGAGAGAGGGAAGCTGAAGGGTTATGTATCACTTGATAGATAGCATTTCCAAGAGTAGAGCTCATTATGTAATGTTAAATTCTGATGCTTTCCACACAAAGATTCACTTAGGGTTTTGTTTTTCAATGCAGGAATAGTAGACAGCTAAATGCACAGCACTGATAAAGTCATATAATACCAAATGGCCCTTTGGAGTTTCACAGCGGCAATGATCATGTTCACCTAGAAAACCCTACTGCACATTGAAATCTTATCTTTTCAAGCAACCCAATTTAAACCAACAGTAATACTTAGAACCAAAATACTCAGACCATTTAAAACTTGTGAGCCAAGTCCTCTGCTTTGGCAAAGATACAGTTAATCAATCCTTAGCACAGAGAATGAAAAAGTTAGAAATGTCACTTTTTAATTTGATCTTTATGAAATACTAAGTTGTTTGAGATGACTAACATGAGCGAAGGCATTATAAGACACCTTTGAACCTGGATTTTTTTTCTGAGAGGGAACCCATAGATGCAGATAGCTGGATAGCAAAGAAATACCTAAGGCTCAGGAATATAATCCAAGAATTTACTGATAGAGGATTTCACTAAGTCTGCCAGCACTGAGGTTAGGGAGAAGGCAAATGACAGACTGAGAATATTTCTTACTTTTTGGCATTGGTAATTCAGACATGTAAAGTGACTTGGATTAAAATAAATTGAACATCAAATATTTATGCTTAATAAGATAGCATAACAGAATGGTCTCAAAGATGATTGCATGTCTTTAGTGAAGCTACAAATAGTCTTACATAAGACATCTAAATGTCTTTGAGTATAGACAAACTTAAATTAAAACTATAATAAACATCTGCTTAAGGATAAAAAAAACACACATACCAATACTGTCATAATCACAATTGTGTGATATTTCAAAAGCTGTCAAAACAAATGGAAGCAGAAAGTTTTCCAAAATTCACTATGTTTTGGCAAAACTTTAAAGTGGCATTTTTCTTATGATTTTGTGTGAGGTGATCTCATTTTTCCTTGACCTACAGTTTTTTAGAATGTCAGAGTAAAATTACTAAATTTTTATACTTAATCAGAATTTCAAGATCTAATGGACTTGTGTTGTTTTGGGGTTCCTTTGGTGAGTTTTGTTTTCCCCCACTCCATTGTGAAGAAAGACTATGCGCTAGTACCCCCAGGGCCAGATACTAGAAGGATTTTGGAGAATTTTTTTTCCAAAGCCAAGAACACTAAACATGATGGCACAAACAGCGAACATGAAGACATATGCCCCTTTTCCCTCTTTGGATCTTTTTAATGCCTTGTCTGGCCCTCCTTGCAGGACGTCCAAGGCTGTCTGCAATAATTTTATCTTTTCAGGGAGTTAACCTTTCTGTAAAGCAAGAGATGGAAAAATACCAAACTATCTCTAGGAAGATGTTCTTTCCAGTCAGCAAAAGTTTTCTTGAGTGACGTAAGTTCCTTGCCTCTTTGAATTAAATCTTCCATAACAGTTCTTCTATACTTACACTGTACATTAAATAATATAGAAATTCTCCAACTCTTTGTAAAGAAAAAAAAAATTTAAAAACAAAAGCAGGAGGCATTCTAAGCTGAAGGCAGCACAAATATAGTAATACCCTTTTATTTTCATCTAGCCTTTTATATCATGTTTTCTGCCTTATGATTCAGAACAGTGTAAAATTAAAAATGAAAAATTAAAATTATTCTGAATGCAGGCAAAATCAAGAGTAAATGTATCTCTAAAATACCTTTTATTTGATGTATTTTTTGTTTTTCAAGAGTATAATTTGTGCTATAGTGGAGGGAGACAAAAACTGAGCTATTCACTTCTAATTTGAAACCCATACTTTTATCACTCTCTTCAGTTTTAGGCTCACTGAATCCATAGCTCAAGAATTAAGTTTGATGCACAGAGAGATTTCACCTGTAGAATGATCAGACTCACACAGATAAATGTCTTCCTTTCATATTTTATGAAAGTTATATACTCACATAAGTTATTATTTCATATATATTTTACATGTCTTCACCTAATTATCTGCTTCTGGTGCAACTGGGGTTCATTCCAGAAAAAGAAATGAAGCAGAACAGCACTGCCGGATGATCCATCCAATGAGCAGGAAAAGGTAAACATCTGTTTACCTCTCCTGATCCTCTTTATAGTGTCTGATCTGACTGATTAACATATCCTACCACCTCCCTCCTTTAGACTAATATGTTAAAAATGGTTTCAGTCCCCCCATAAAGGTCTACCCTCTGTTGTAACAGGATCCTGTATATCCTACTCACAAAGAACAAATTGTGATATATTTTTCAAATTTACATGCAACCTTCACAAGACCTGGGGATTTGCCATGTAAGCCTGGCTCTCTACTGCATTGTGCAGCCACATGATTTACTTCAAGGTTTCTATGAAATCTACTCACGAATAAAAGAAATCAGTGCAAAGTAAGGCAGAAGAGCACAGAGATCTAAAAAGTAAAGTCTCTTTCGAATTGAATTTATGGTCTTGCTTTTATCACTACCAAAATGACACAACTGGCACTCAGAAGAGTGAAAAACACTACCTCCAGGCCAGAGGTCACAATTGGCATGACATCATTTTACTAAAGGAAGAAACAGTCATCTTATGAAGGAGTGTAAACTCAGCAGTAGCCCAATTGTCCTAGAAGCTAAGAATTGTTAGATATTTTAATACTTTCTTCTCAGATGAAAAGTATGGCTGTGTTTTTTTCCTAACTTTACCCATCCAACTAAACAAATAGGTATCTACGTATGAATCTGAATGAAGGAACCATATTACTTGAATATAAAAGCTCCAAATAAAAAATAAAACCAAACTAACTAAAACAGCTACAAAACCAGAAAAGTTCACAAAAAAAAACTATTTCAGAAAAGAAACTACATACCTACCTTCACCTGGGGAGGTAATTCACACACAAAAGGAATCCCTTAGCATATGCCTACCAGAAATAGAGTCACTGTGGATAGTAGCTAAAAATCTAGTCAGAAAAGAGTGAGAGAGCATCAAACTTTTCCTCATATTTTTTTAATGCAAATTTTTTTTATTTAGTTGTACTTTTTAAGAAACAAATTAACTTTTAATAAGCATATAATTTCCCTTAATAGCATGCAGTCAGACAGGTTTGGTATGCTATTTCCAGCAAAAAGCTACTACATAAGAAGATTTTAAGGCCGAAAGAGACATTTATCCTGTCTAGTCTGACCTCCTCAGTATCACAGGCCATGAAAAGTGTTATTTTTTTATGTTAGGGCAAAAGTATGGGCTGTTCAAAAGACAATAAAAAGTTCTACATTAATGATTTATGAAGAAACTTGGTCACCTAAACTTGAGAAGAATTGCTGTAAAGATTAAAAATTAAAAAATTAATATCCTGTCTAAAAATAAGACTGAATATAGGCTAAGTCAGTTTCTATTCATAGCGACATGTAGTCCAATTTTAAACACCTTCAATGACACTTTCAATTTCACTTATTTCTTCAGCCTTTTTATACATTCCATAAAATAATTTCATAAGACACTGAACTCTGCAAGTTTATCTTATACTTTCTTTGTTTAGTGCTTGTGTTGTGTGCAGCAACATTAATCTTTAGTGAACACTCTGTTCAAACTAAGGAATGATAATTTATATCTATAAAACAAAAAGTTTTAACATTAAATATAATAATTCTTACATTAGTTACACTTGGAATCTCTTTAACAATATGAATAAAGTCATAATAGAATTTAACCTTTTACTTTATCTTCCCTCCCTAATTTTTTTCAGTACATTGATAATGAGTAATGATGTTAACGTAACTGGTTTACAAAGAAGCATCAGTCTAACTGCTTCAGTTTGTAATTTCCCCAGTGATCTATTAATAACCAATATTACATCTGAACTGTTGACATGACTAGACAACAAGAAAAAATGTATTTTAGATATATACTTAATTTAGTATATGGTAAGGGAATTATAGCATGTATATGGACATTCAGGTAACCACCAAAATGCATATGAACAAACTCACAATTTCCTATCCATAAATCATGTCAGATCTAATAGCTCAAAATATCTAAATATGTAATCTGTAAAGTCATTAATATCAGGTCATTTTTAAAAGATGCATAGACTGATTCCTCTCTTTTCCCCTCAAAAAAGAATAACATAAAAAACATGAAGCTTGATATTATTTATGCTGAATTTTGTCTTTTGTTCAGAAATTTATGTTCAGCAGTTGTTTCATTGTTCAACAGAATATTGTGAAAATTGCTAAATCAGGACCAAAATTCTCTTATAAATAATTCCTAATAATGATATTCCCAACACTGGCATTTTTTCCCAACTTTTTATTAGTATATAGCTTACTTTTTCTGCAACAGCTTATCTGCCTCTGACTCTCAGTCAGAAACTACATTGCCTCAGAGGACCTTCATCATAGTTAATATAATATGAATGAGCATAAACAAAGCACTCTCAGTTTAATCACTATAATTTTTTTTTTCTTGCAAGGGAAAAAATGCTATCCTGTGTACAAAGCACACAAACAACATCCCTAATACTCATGGCTTTTGGTGCTTGAAATGGTATGTGGACATAAAGCAATTAAACAAATCTTTTTGTATTAACAAGGACAAATTACATTCTTTATTGGTCATTGCTATTAGAGCTCTGTGGTAGATATGTTCAAAGTGCCTTGCTGCTGGGATTGTGATTAATGGCTGTTATCAACTTGGACTCTCAAAGTGACATAAAACTGATGACAATCAAGAGCGTTTATCTAACCACTGATGTATGACATACAAAAAAATGGGGAAAATGTTAGTGCATGCTGAGCATCATTAGTAACTTTAAAAAGCATTCTTGGTGTATTTTGCAATGGGTTAATTATAGTGCTTTAAGCTCCTTTAGCAAGTCATTTCAAAATTTTACTCCCATGTAAATATGTTGCATTTCATAGCTTAACCTATTCCTATGTCAAGGATTGAAAGAGCGAACAGAAAAAGAAGCCAAAGCTGCTGACCAGGGGAAATACTGAAGACATCACCACATACCTTCTCTTTCTTCACCCCCAGCTCTGTTATTTATCTCACTACAGTCACAAACCAAGAAGCATTTATTTCTCATCTATTTTCACTTCTACTCAGGTGTCTGAGCTTGACTTTCCACATGCTTGCAGGCAAGCCTATCTGATTTCAAATTTCACCAAGGATAAGAAAGTTTAGCAAGCAAGACAAAGGGATTTTTTTCCTATTGATTTGTAAGATTAATTAAGAGCTTTGTACAATAAAATGGGTCCCAACATAAATGTAGTGAAAAGATAATCTATAACTTCTTGAATAACTGATTGGAAGATGAATCCACAAACCCAGATATACAATTCTCTGCAAATTCTATCATCATTCAACTAAAATGATCAAAAACACTGAATACCAGATGTGCTCTTGCTTTCCTCTGTTGAAGTAACAAAATTTGCATTTATTTTTCTGGAAACAGAAATGTCACAAGCTTCACAGCCAAAAATGTAGCTATAGTAGTTCAAAGGCCAGAAAAATAGTTAACTCCTAATTCCAGATATAAGTTGAAGAGCAACAAAACCATCAGCTAGTAGAATTGATAGCCCAGGAAGAAGGCCAAATATCTCTGTTCTTGACTACACACAATATATATGATATACGTAAAGATAAAATTCCTGTATATTCAATTGCAGCATTCAGTTCCAAGGTAATTCTGCCAGGAAATAATTTTCAGAATAAATGGAGATTTCCATATCTGAGGGATCAGCCTTATTGTTGCCATGGAAACAAAAAGAATAAATCCCATGCAAGCTTTTAAAATGCATGTTGGTGACAGCAGGGATAAAGAAAAAGAACAAACTGAAGTATTATGTGCAAAGGACTTGAATATTGTATGAAAATTGTCACTGAGTCTCTATTCCCACTTACTTTTCAATTTTGTACAACTTTATTAGTAAATTTTTGAAATCTTTTTTAAGTTTAAACATAACAAAAACAATGTCCAGCTGCTTTACTTCATATATTTGATGTTTCATAAGACTAGATACCAATGCTGAATAAGAGTTAGATTTTCAGAGACATACCACATAACATAAAAACCTGTGGTAACAGTTAACACTGCAATGTAGCACTGTCCAGAGGTGCCTCTGGAGCAGAGCGGTTCCATGTCACCAGTTAGAGCAGCTGGATCCAGGTTCAGGATCACTTTACAGATTTTCCCTCTAGCCGTAATGTGTCTCTTCCCATTTAAGAGCAGTGGTTCTCTTTTTTTTCTGCACCAACAAGCATCCTTTTTCAATGTCACTTGCTTTCCTTCTCCCTTTAAGTGTCAGGGCAAATGGAGGACCTAATACCTACTGAAATCATTAGCAGCAGACCTTGGCTGCTCAGTGTTCCTTGAAGATCTGTTAGATGTTCAACAGGTACATTTTAGACACACACAGCCATATCAGTTGCTTTCAAGCAGCATAATTGGGTCAGAAAGGAGCAAAGCCAAAGCAGCCTTCCTGTGGAAACGCCATCACTTCTACAGCTGACAGAACCAACTCCCTGGCTTCTGCACAGGGCATATTTCAAAAGCAGGGCATAGGAGAAGGATGGATGGATGGACAGGTCGTAAGTTTCTGGTGCACATTAGCACTGCTGTGGCATGTTGCTTCCCCTCAAGGTGAATATTAAACTGATCAACAGAACAAGGAGATGATTCATAGCTCCCTGATAGCTAATCAGTGGTTTTTGTCACAAGCACATCACAGGAGCAGGAAAGAAACTGTTTATTGCTTCTATGCATTCCCAAAGCAACACATCATCAGAACAAATGGTAGAGTAAGTCAGAAAACTTCAAATGCTTTAGTGTTTTTGAAATCACATTTTCTTCCATGACTGCTCTCTTGTTCACTGATGCAAGGAACCAGTGACTGCACATGGTCCTAGCAGATTATGACTTCCACTGTAGCAAAACTTGTTGGCCACAGCCAACGAGTCAATTCAGGGTGTGATGTGTAGATGTTAGAAAAGCTTCCAAAGAGCAACTCCATCTTTAAAGCTGGTTGCAAACTGCATCATTTTGTTGGAGCAAACTACACAGGCCTATGTAATTCAATAATTCTGAGCAGAGTGATTACCTTTGTGTGTAGGTATGATTTCCTTAGACAAGATTCTCTGGCTTAAAAGTTCACTATGTATTTCTGCAATTAAGATATTAATTGGTTGCGTATCTCAAGATTGCTTCTATTTCTTAGTTGTCTTTTGATTCAGCTAAGCTATTTGGTCTCTATACATGCAGCTTGTAGACCTGCAAATGTGATAGAATCATTTATAAAATGGCAAAATTTTGTTCAGTCAGATTTGTAGGAATGTTTTGCTGTTTTCTTATATCTATGAAGATTTGCTGTTGTTGTGGGCTGGAAAAAAAAAATAAAACCGTTCCTCCCCACCACTCCCCGACGGGACTGTCCGCAGTCCCGCGCTGTCGCGCCCGTGGAAACCGCGTCGGGAACGGAGCCGCGGCACGCACTGGGAGCCACCGGGGACTGCGGGTGATGGCGCCATGATGGCCAGCGGCAGCGGGCGAACCGGCGGCGGCAGCGCTGGGAGAGGCTGGCGGTGGTCCGGGCTGGGTCAGCCAGCGCGGGCCCAGCGGACCGCCACCTCCGCCGCCCCTCCGTCTCTTGGCCGCGGTC
>VYZS01067713.1:9776-70207 GCA_013400695.1 Neodrepanis coruscans | reverse complement strand
TCTGGATATAATGCCAGAAGATATTTTTCTTTCATATGGTATAGGACTGTAGTTACTTTTGTGGATGAACCCACCCACACACCCACACCCACACACATAGTGTATGTAAAACAATAAGTAATATTTGCAGATGTACCTCTTATGATTACAATGAAAATATTTACATACTTGAACAGTTTGATACACATAAATACATCTCTATAAACACTCAGTACTAATCGAGTAAATAATACATAGGAGAATTTTGCATTTTACATGACTGAAAATGAATGCACAATGTTGTGAACTCCAGAATTAGGCTTGTATGGCTATCTTGAGAAAAAACATACATCCAACAACCACTTAAGTCATGATTCATACCTGTAGGTTATTCACAGACTTTTTGTAAACTCTCCCATTGTCATTCCTACAGACCTCAAATGCACTACTGGTGCTCTGAGGTCTGCAGGAACTCAAACTAAACCATCTGATTGGTCACATCTTTCAGAAACTCTCCAACCTGACCTTGTTGCTACAGTTGACTCGGACAGGGCATTGCCACTCAGGTAATAATTCTGTTTCTAAGAAGAATATTCTTTTCTGTTTCTGAGGCCGACAACTTACAGGTTTTCTGCTACTACTTTTTTCTTATGTCCACAATCCATGTTGTTTGTACTTAAATACCAGTGTTGCCTTTGGCCTCTCAACAGTTTGATGAGTAGTCAGCCAGAGAACAGAGAAGACCTGCCATAACCAAAACCTATCAACTATTCCTATCAACTCTTAGAAGAAGCATTTGACTCAGACATATTAGAAGGTTTAGGCAGTGAAGTGAAAGACCACATTTTGAAAATTAGTATTGAAATTGGCACCTAGCATAAACCAACTCCTCTACGACATGCTCTTTTCTATCTTAAGAAATCTTAGCTAATCTTAGCTAATGAGAAAACTAATGCCAAGTTTATACCACAGTTTGCCGTTAAATTCTTTCCAAATGCAATGGCTTAGCCTGCCAACAGCAACAGTCAGAGAACAAGCCACTTAGAGGTTTTGGGTAATCAGTTCTATTTTGTTGACTCTCCACCTTTGCAGTACCATAAAACATGTCACCAGGATTCTATAAGTCTTTAGAAGCAAGGCAGCAGAGTTATTTCAATGTGTAATTTTTCTTAAAACATATACAGATATTCCCACATGGCTGGCGCAAATGCTTTACTAGGACTCAAATGAGATTCCTCCAGCAAGTTCAGTAAGCACAGACCTGATCTCCTTAGAAATTAAATCCATTTTTGCATAGACAGAAAACTAGAATACAAAATTAGTTTCCAGATTTTGATTCCACAAATATTTGAACCTATTCAAAGCCACAGGTTTCATTTTTACAGTGTTTGTAATATTGAAATAATGTAAGCAATAAAAATTTATTTTACTTAACACTAGGAATTTACTTATCCTACAAAACTTAGCAAAATTCAGAAAAGTCAAAGGATCTGTCTTAAAGGTTAAATGGTCCTTTAATTTAAAGAAGCATGACGAATATTGGTGTATTGCTGCCAGCTGCATGAGCTTACCACACATACAAATGGCAACTTTCTTGCAGTCACAGAATAGTGAGAGAGTTGTAGCTCTAGAGAAAAGAAACTGCACTAAAAAAAACCCCTTGCCTTTACAGTACCCTACGTCAAGAGACAGGCCAAATACATAGAAATATATGTCTGTCTGTGTTCTCCCAAGTTTAGGTGCCAAGCAAAATTTGGCCAAATTCTAAGACAGATTCACACATCGTAACTACATTGAGTTTCCAAGTGATAGAAAAAGAAAAAGTGAGAAAAGTTACATAAGAAGGGTAAGGGGAGAACATGTTTGAGTCAGTGGGCTATGACTAAGCAGTAGCAAAAGCATTTATCCTAAAGATACTAAGAGTTCATTATCTATAAAAAGCATGATCTTTTAAAAGAATAGTGTCTCAGTATAGTGTTTAAGTATATGATCAGTCATAGTTCTTGCAGAGTTCATACTTCTTGCTGACATATCTGACTCAGTAGTTTTCAAATACAAGCAAATACAATAAAACATAACCCAAGTCCAAAAAAAAAAGAGTAGTGCATTTTTACTACAGACTTCATTTAGATACACATGCACACTGAAAAAAATGCTGAAGAACAACTGTTTCAAGACTTCTCCACAGTCCCAGCCCTAGAAATTTTCAGCTGTCAGTGCTTAAGTGTAACTTTTCAGTGCAGCAAGGCTTACAATGAAATAAACAACAGTTCCTGTTTCCAGCATTACAATTATCACCTAAATAAATAGCATTTTTTAAACTTATCTACTAAACATTAGTGGCAAAACCACAACTGCTTAAGATAATGAAGCAAATACAGGTGTGTCCATGTGTAGCCAGTCATTTCTGGAAGAAAGTACATCCAGGAGGTGGAGTAGAAATTAAGCAGAATGATTGGAGAAGCCAAACACACTCCCAGGAATGAGACTTGAAACTGAGCAAAATGGAGCTGCAGTACCCCTTTGCTGAAATGGGAATGATTTATTATATTAATATTTCCTCTCTCCAACCCTCCCCACAATAATTAATCTCTTTCTATTTCGTCAGTATCTTCCCTGCATGTGGTTTGGATCAATCAATTCTCTCATGTTTTGCTATTAAATATATTAGAAGTTTCATAACTAGGAGATGGCTTTTCAGAGGCAGAACTTGTGTTAGTGGAGGCCTTAAATCTCTTACAATTTCAACCACAGCTTTTTCAGCAGCTTCAATGAGAACAAAACTGAAATCCCTGGAAGACTAGTTTTGACAAACAAAAATGGTTTTCTTCAATTCATTTTTTTTTAAGCAAAACAACAGTAACAATCAGCTTTATAATAGAGCTGAAAACATGTTTCAGTTCATTATGAAATTGAAATATAACATGTGAAATATTCATCAAATTCAAACATACTTCCTCCTCATCCCCCAGGAAAAGCCAATTTCTTCATCTAGAATCTACTAGACAACGTCTAAATTATAGGAGAACAACTGAATAAAAAAAGCCCAACCTTTTGTCCAGAAAACAATTTGTTGAACTCAAACATCAATGGATTCTTGCATCAAACTAAATTCACATTTTTCACACTTATCTTCCCAAGATTATGGGGCAAAACCCCAAAACTTTTATGATAGCAATTTCTGCTGACATCCATTAATGACTACAGACAGAAAGTGGCAGAATCTCCCTGTAGAGTTCACTAAAAGATTCCTAAACCTTCTAAACGCTCCTTAGAGAGTCTAAGATTATTCAGATAACTTCAGTAGATATGCCCAAATATCAATGGTGTTTTTCTAAATCAAAGCCAAACCCATCATCATTTAAAGTACATTGAAATTTTACATTATGCTGGATGCAAAGTAATGGATTTTTAGTGAAGTATATACTTCTTATCAGTGCAGAGACATCAATACAGCCTTTTTAAGATAACTCAAGATTAATCAACAAGAAGCAAATGGCTTCTCTACTTAGTACATTACTCAACCTTATGCCTGTGTATTTACTTTCAGGTGATAATACAAACATAACTGATATTAATAGTAAAATACTGTCAATATTTGGCCACAGATTTTGAACGGCCTACAACTAAAGATAAAATGGAAGCACTCAGTATCTTCACACTGGCCCTAATGTAGTGTCTTCTAATTTATTTCAAATAAAAATAGCATAGATTACAAAAATTCTGATCTCTGATCGAAGTTTAACACTGATTTTGGTAAATCAAAATGATTTATAAGGTGCAGGTTAACAGTGAGGACCCATGGCATTTAAATTCTATATACATCCAAGAACTCTCAAGTTCTGGGAATGAATCTTCTTCTTAACTTCTTAAAAAGTTTGCTGCATTGCAACAATTTGATTAAATGGCACCTTCCTCTACCTGGCCTTTCTCCCACTACTTTTAGCCCAATATATATATAAATGTTTATAATGGTATAACTTTTTCCATTGTGTGAATTATAAACCAAATATAAAGCACAATGACTGCATGAAGGATTATAATGGTAGTGCTGAAAAACAAACAAAAGTTAAAAAAACCCAACCAAACTAAAAAACACCCACCAAAACAAAACATATGGGAAAAAACCCAATCAAACAAAACCACAAAACAAAAAACCTTCATAAATAACAAACCAAAATAGCAAACAGGTGTACTATTAAGATATTTTTAAAAGTATATCAGTCCTTATCAGCAAATAACAGGTTCAGACTCCCTTTTCTAGCTGTAGTCAATAGACAACACTGTTGTTTTTCTAACCTAAGTACAAGGAAAGCTTAACAGGAGTAAAGCAGTTGACAGCTGACTTCAAATGTGCATAAGCTGTATTAGCAAAATTCAGATTAATTCAATTTTACATTTAATCCAGATTAATTCATCTGGTTTCTATTATCATTAGCAAATTACTATATAAAGCTTTTGCTTACAAAAAGATAAGTTAGTTCCTTTAGACTGTGAAAACCATCCATTACAAGAAAGCTGAATAAACCCTATTCTGTTAAAAGATAACACTAAAATGTGCTTGCTGCAACATGCATTTGTCCTTTCTCACACTGCAGAGCTGAGTTACCACCTTTGTGACCAAACTGATAGTTAATGTGAATCATTTTGTCCTATTCTGGGCTTCATATCTGCTTTCATCCTTATGCTTCAGTACTGCTGGAATGAGAACAGCTGTGAATGGGCACATTACTATCATCGCATTCTCTGAAGGATCTGTACATGGTCTGATAGCAGCTTAAGTAAGACTGCTCTTATTGTGAAGAAAAGAAAAAATGACAATTTCATAAATCTTCTGTCAGTGTTTAGTACCTTATTTTCAGTGTCAGTTTCTATCATCTGCCTCTGAATACTATCTTCTTCATTCCACAAAAATGTATTCAAAGGGAGTGTAAGCTGTAGATGAAGTTACTTTAGGTAATCGTGGGCTTTTTTCAATATATGACTTTCTCTTTATGCAGAGGTTAAATTGTATTAACACTTCTGAAATTACATTATGTGCAGTAACTAAAACAGTTCTCTTGTTCTCTTCCTGTTCCAGGCTCTAGCTTGCTATACTCTGAGGAAAACAAAAGTTCAGACAGAGAAGGAAAAATTATTTTAAGCTGCCTTAATTTGCCTACAGGTTTAGACACCCAAGCAGAAGTCACCTTTGTCACAAACTACACTTCCAAGCTAACCTACAAGAGTGGTTTGCACCTCAAGAATGCATTGAGCCAAAAACTGTTTGCCATCTTGTCCCATATTCAAGAAAAGAATTTCTATAAAGTTGTAGAAGGGGAGTAATGCACCAGGTCTATGCACATCAAACCTTGAAAAAATGAGAATTCTTATAAATAACTTTTGAACAACAGATGCCTTCTGTACATAACAGCAAAGGAACAGATAAATTGGAATCTACCATTGCATTTTGACCCTTGCTAAGCAATTTTCTGATAAATTTCCATCCAAAAATTCAATTCCTATCTTGAAAGAAAATGGGGAATATGTACTGCAGAATTACAAAGAAAAAGTCACAGTTAAAAATAATCAGAAACAAAATTATAAACATTAGTTGCAGTTTTCATGGGCTGTAACTGACAGAGCCCCCGGTGCGTTTATTTAGGATGCACTCTAGTGGACACACATGTAACTAAATCAAACAAGGATTATTATGAAATTATTATGAAAACACTAAAAAAATGAAGGCCACATGTTATTAGAATTATATCCTAGCATGTTTTAAAATACTGTCTTACAATTTGAAGGCTGTATGAAGGCTGAGATTTTTGTATTCAACATGATTGGACATAAAAGGTAAATGGACATGAGTTACTTATAAATTTTTAAAATTTTTCATCTAAATAACAAGATTCACTTATATATATTGGCTCAAAAGAGAAGCTCCATCTATTTATCTAATTACTCCATCCCTCTGAAATTGGCACAAGAAGCTGCTGCGCACACAGTGTTAATAAGTGTAATTAGAACTGTAGTGTCTTAATGCACATACTTAAATTATACTATTTTAACTGTTACTAATAAATATAATCATAAACTGTGACAAAATCAGTTTATTGGAGATCAATTACATGGGTATATTCATGCCACAGTAAAGGTTCTTGACTATCACAGAAATTGCAAACTTATACCAATGCAGAATAAATGTAGATAAAGCCTGACCATCTAGTCACAAAAGTAATTTTTCATTACTTCAGAAGTTAACACAAATATTTCTAAGTATTTACAGCTGGTAAGTGAAATTTTTCTCTTTTGATTTTAAATATGTTCATATAAGACATGCTAGTTAACAGCATCCAAAAAGCAAGGTAGCAATGAAAAGGGTATAGGATTTTTTTAATAAATATACTTCTTTATTTTTTATATATTTTTTTTTATATATATATATATAAAAATATATATTTTATACTATTTTTTAGGGGAAAAATATATATGACTACACTAAAAATCTTTAGTGCTTATGTGTGTAGAATTTGATAGGACTATGCTTAGTATGAGCTACATGAACAAAAATTATTCAGAGTAGAAAAATATTTATTATGTGATTGACCTTTGTCTGTTGAGTAAGTATTTTAAGTTTGCCAAAGATAGCAAAACCCTTAGAGCCAGCAACAATATAAAAAAATTAAAGTGAAATTATCACAAAAATCTATTATAACCGAAAACTGAAGAATACTGTGAATGCACTAAATATGCATTAAATTTGTAATGAAAGATATTCTTATTATAAAATATCAGCAATGACAATGTTAATTGTCCAACTAACCTGTATTAGAAGACACTAAGATTCAAAGGCACATTTTATTGAAGTGTAGGATTTCTTAACACTGATGACTTTTTCATTTATCATGAACAGACACAGAACATTCTTGATAACCTACACCAAGATATCAATGATTAGACATGCATTCTTACAAAAATTAAAGCATCTTTAAGGATTATAACACTGTTGTAGGTTGGGAAATAAACCCGTTCCCCCCCCCATTCCCCGCCGGGGCTGTCGCGCCCATGGGGACCGCGTCGGGAACGGAGCCGCCGGCGGTCCAGCGCCGGGGGGTGCCCCGCACTCGCACGGGCATGCACCGGGAGCTGCTGGGGCTGCGAGAGGCGGCACCGGGCGAGCCGGCGGCAGCGGTGGTCTGAGCCATGAATCGGCTGGCGCAGGCCCAGCGGATCGCCGCCTCCACCGCCCCTCCGTCTCCCGGCCGCTGTCCGCTCCAGGAACGCGTGCCGCGGGAGCAGCGGCGGCAGCAGGGCCAGCTCCTTACCTGCGGTGGCACGTGCCGCCGGCAACAATGGCGGCAGTGGAGGCGGCGTCCGGAGGGAGCGGCGCCGNTCCCACGGGAGGCAGGTGGCCTGGGGGTTACCTGCAGCTATCCCCCAGGGTCCGAAGACCACATCTTTTCTTCTTTCAGCACTAAATCCCACCTTGGGGCTAATGGAAAAGGGAGGGAGGGGGTTGTGCGCGGTTTTATAATTTTCTTGAGTTTTTCCTTCAGTCAAAACCGGCCAGAGTGTCGCGGCTAAGGGGATCCTCAGACTACATGCTTCCTTCTCATTACCCCGGAGTCTCTCGGGGGGGCCCAGAGAGAGACAAGCACTATCTCCAGAGCGTCCTCACCTCAAAAACGGGCCCTGGGAACTTAATTTGTTTGTCTGTTTGCACTTTAATTGTCGGGTTTTTGTGTGTATGCGAAATAAACTGTGATATTTGTGTGTTTTCTTCATTTTGACGTGTGTTTGTGACTTCTCTCAGAGTCCCTAGTCCAAAAATCGCTGAATTTGTGGTAAAACCACCACAAACACTTATTTTTATAGACAACTATGGATCAAGCTAAATATTGTTCTTAATTTTTTAGAAGTGAAGTTTTGGGAAATAATAATGGTATTTAATAAAGACAACACAGATCTAATTCATTGATTAAGAAATTCACAGCAAATGCAGAAAAGATTTAAAGACTTGACTAAACAAATCTGATATGGAGATACTTATAGTTCACCTAGTATCACACAATATCCAAAAAAGCTTATTATGAAGCCTAGGGCTTACAAAAAGCCTAGTGCTACAAAAATCACTTCATGATTTCCAAGGGACAAGATCTTCTAGTACATCTGTCAACTGAGTCACAGTTAAATTCATTGCTTCCAAATATATTGGAAAATCTGCTGATTGGATTTTTGTATCTAGTTTGATGTGTAGGACTCTCTCTCCATCTTGTACTCTGTAGAGCATTCTCTTTTTCTATCAGAAACCATACAAATTCTTGAAAAATCTTTTTCAAAAATATTCTTTGAATATTGATTCAAATGATCATATTGTAGCATCTACCCTGAAATAATACTGACACATCTATTATATCTGTGTTTATTATGGTTACACTTCAAGTATCAATGTGCAATAAGTAGAAAATGCATTTGCTTCTTTCATTTCCATTGCAGTTTTCTTCCTCCAAGTCAGCCATGTTAGCTACAATGATTTAAGGACAAAAATGAAGAATCAATGCTAGAACAGCCAAACTGAAACAAGAGGTATTTAAATCAGTTCTATATATGAAACACGTAAATCAAGATACTACAGTTCAGGTTCAGCAGCTAATGAGGTTGGTTGGGAACTTTCTTCTGCTTCAGATGTGTGATCAGTTTTATCCTAAAAACAACAACAGAAGCGTAAATTCTATCACTTATCAGCATTAACTGAATTTTGTAAAAAGGAAAAAACTGCATATGACAGACAAGTTGGTACTCATCAGTATAACCATGTGTTCTTCCATTCAGAGAAATACAATGAACCAGATTTTTACTAAAAAATCCAGTGAATATGGATAAAGCATTGTAATTCTGAGGGCAGAATCATTCAATAGTGCAAGTCTATATATTTTATTTTATCAGCCTGTTAGTAATTTGCAGCTTAATTCAACAAACATCATTGTAAAACCTCAATTAAGATAATCAAAGGCCAATGTAATCTAACTTTAAATTACTTGAGGCATGAAAACTTGGAAGATGGCACATGTGAGAGGCAGCAGGTACATATACTACTCATTTTCACTTCTGGTTTTGCAATTTGCTTATTTAAGAACACATAAAATATGCCTGAAGCCTCAAGAATACTTTGCAATATCTAATTATCAGAAAATGTAAGAACTGGGGCTGTACAAGGTCTTGATTTAATTTAGTGGAAAAAAATACATGTAAAAACCATAAGAATAATCATAAGTATGTTAATAAATGTATCTAGATAACACTTATAAAACAGGCTGTTGTTAGTAGCCTTAAGCATAAAGCATACTAATATCACAATATAAATCCTGAGCTAGAATTACACTACTGATGCCAGAAATAAAGCAACCAAACTATTAAAGTTAATAGAGAAAAAATCTTTCTGATAATGATTTACTAAAACTAGTATATCAGAATCTCAAGTTATTACACTTGGAATACTCTAACACAGCCTTGCCTTACTTTAAATGAAGGCTGGCTCATACTCTCTTGTTTCCTTGGACTGTCAAGTACAAAAGGAATTAAAAAAATTAGACTGGCTTAACTCATACTAGAGTACAGGCTATGGGCAATTTGGAGGTTGTGGCCAAAGTCCCATCCCTTAAAGCCATAGGAGAGAATGAGCAACTCTAACCTCTGATAGGTGAGCACAGAAAAGCAAATCTGTAAGAATCAATCATTCAAAATTTCTTTCTAAACACTTACCTCAAGCTGTTCATTCTGATCTAGCTCCTCAGTTTTGGTCAGATCGGGTGTTCCAGGTCTATCTGTAAGTTCAGATACTGTCTTTTCACTCTCCTATGGCAATGAAAACCAGTTTTCAGTTAAAAATTTGCCATGTCATAAAACCCATAGAGAATATTTCAGGTGGGTAAAAAAGACATCATGTATTGATATAAAGAGAATACTTTAGGTAAGTACTATAAAATGTGTTAGTATGTGAATATGGCCTTTGTATGCTTAAGACTATTTTTATTTTTCCTAATAACCGCTATTTTAGTTTAAATTTCTACATATTAATTTTTTCAGTCACTTTCATACTCTCATCTTTCTACAGTTACGTATTTTAAGAGTGGTCTAATTTATATGTGCTCCATATAAATTTAAGAGATATTCACACTTAAAAGCTTTATTGAGTTAAACATGTCAATTACCAGTGCATATTTTTACCGAAGTAGCATTAAAAGACCATATTACAAGACTCAGATATCTGTATACAAACTCTTTTGTTAGTATAAATTCCCATGCACCAGGAAGATCTCACAATCAAGAGGCATCACAATTCCAAAACACGGTTCCTTTTCCAGGTACAGCAAATGGACTTAACACTAACTTTGCACCCTGTAAAATGTTATTGTCTTGAACTCTTAAGTTATACACGCTTATGTTATAATATTTTCTCATAAAGGCCATGAAGGAATGTGGAAACATCACCTAAAATGGCCCTATGCTAAACTTTGCACTATATTTATGCTTTCTTTGGAACATAAACTAAATAAACCTAACAGAACAGATCAAAATCCAAACAAAAAATGCAGACTGCAAAAACAAGTTATTAGACATTTTTCCCCCATTTACACTTTCTTTTTAGTTATGTGCTAATTCAACACTCATGGGCTTCTGTCTCGTGTTTCATAATTGACACCTGGCATCTGGAAAAGATGACACATTAACAATATTTTCAAACCATCAACTAAGTTTTGGCTTAAACCTCTTGATCGTCTTGCTGCAACTCCATATTTTCTTCTGTATCCTGCAGTTCCAAATTCTCATGTTCTGGCTCCAACTCAGCCTGCAGTCAGTTGGACAAAGGACAAATTAGAAAGAAAAACCCACATTCTTATTTTTCACTACATTGCTTACAATGTGTTTCATAATTGAAATCGTAACTAAAATAAAAAGGAAGCATAAAACAACTACAATTATGTTAATAACAAAGGCCTTTCAATGTCCTTTGGCTCAACATTTTCAAAGGTTTTAGATTCTCTGGGTAACAAGGCTTTACCAAGAGGAAGAAGAAACAGCTGAAGTGCACACATTTCAGATACTGTCTCATTCCACATGCTCTTTATCAGTCTGTATTAGTTACACCCTATACTTTGGATTGCACCCTGTAAAACATTACCATCTTGATACTTAAGTTATATATGCTTATTTTATAATACTTTCTCATAAATATCATGAAGGGATGTGGAAGCACCATTTAAAATGGCTTTATGCTAAACTTTGCACTAAATTTATGCTTTCTTTGGAATATAAGCTAATTAAAACTAACAGATCAAAATCCAAATTGAAAATCCAGATTGCGAAAACAAGTTATTAGACATTTTTCCCCCATTTGGACTTATTTTTTTAATTATGTGTTAATTCAACACTCATGGGCTTCTGTCTCATGTTTCATAATTGACACCTGCATCTGGAAAAGATTTACAATGAAAGATTAACAATATTTTCAAACTATCAACTAAGCTTTGGCTTAAACCTCTTGATCGTCTTGCTGCAACTCCATATTTTCTTCTGTATTCTGCCGTTCCAACTTCTGACGTTCTTGCTCCAACTCAGCCTGCAGTCAGTTGGACAAAGGACAAATTAGAAAGAAAAACCTACATTTTTATTTTTTCACTACATTGCTTACAATGTACTTCATAACTGAAATTGTAACTAAAAAGGAAGCGTAAAACAACTACAATTATGTTTATAACAAACTCCTTTCAATGTCTTCCGGCTCAACATTTTCGAAGGTTTTAGACTCTTGTGGGTAACAAGGCTTTACTAAGAGGAAGAAGAAACAGTTAACCAAAGTTAAGTGTACACACTTCAGATACTGTCTCATTCCACATGCTCTTTATCAGTCTGTATTAGTTATACCCTATACTTTGGATTGAGCTCTTTGATACTTTGTATAGTATTTAGTGCAGAGGGATGAATCAATACAATCTGTACAAAAGACTGGTAGCAATGTTGTTAATATTCATCATGTGCATCAGCAATCTTTAGTATTTCCAACTGATAATAGCTACTAGAAAGCCTTTATTTATTATTTATTATTTGTAAGCATAAGTCCTACTGCATCAAAACTCCAGAGACTTCAAAGTGTTAAGTATTTACATACAAAAATACTAGAGAATACTGTCTGCTCTTGCATTCTGTGAACAGTTACAATAAATATGGTTTATGTTGTAACTAGTTTTCATATTCCTTTTTGGTGCATCTAATCAAAATTTGCCTGAGTTTAACTACAGCCAAAATGATAAGTTAAAAAATGCATCTGATGTGATTATTGTTAAACATTTTTTCCATAGTTTACATGAAGTTATTTCATTCTTTGTGAACTCTCTCTAGACAAAATCTTACATTCTTATTTCCATTTACTATTTTAAATCACTTATGAAATCCTTAAGCACATAACTTCTGGTCTGCAAATTAGTAAATTACAATTTAAAAACTGCAAGTGAAACAGAATGAACGCATCTTACACTAGAACTGGACTTAATTCAAAATTATGCTTTTGATTTTAGCATTGTGAATGTCAGCCATAGAAAAAAAATCCAGTCAGATCATATCAACATCACCACAGGAAAACTGAGGTTGTTACACATGTGATCAAGTTCACATGATTCTTTTATAAAGAATAGCTAGAAACACAGGGGTTATATTTATTTCTCCTAAGTCCAAACAGGATAGGATTCTAATTGCTTTATGCCAACAGAAAGCTCAGGCTGCTAAGGAAAGAAAAAGGCACCTCACTGTAACACACTGCTTAAATAAGCAATCTTCATTCTTGATTCCCAACCATTTTCACTCTGTAATTGTGTATACATTCTCATTACCTTTTTTGCATTACTGATATTACACTTAAGCAGCTTGAGACAATGAGGGGTCATTACTGCCAGACCTCCTGGCATTTTTGCAATGATTTCTTGCTTTATTTGCACCAGCTCTTGATCATAGTTAAATACAGAGCATAGTCTACTTATTTTCAGATACTTTTCATGTCTGTCTTAAATTGGTTTCTTTTCATTTAAGTGCCTCCATTTTTTAAATAACATTTTACTGCATAGTATGGACATTTTCCTACCCATGTGGTGACTATTTTCAGAAAAGTGAAAAAAAATCAGAAAACTGAGATTAAAATACTTGGTTTCTGCTACCTTTATCAAAATCATTATAGAGAGATTAGAACTACACAGAGCTACAAGATGCCACAGCAACATATGCTATTTAGAATTATGTATTAAGTATCATTAACCTGACGTTGTTCTTCAAGTTTCCTCATTAGCTCTTCTTCCTCCTTTTTTCTTATTATTTCAAGTTCTGCTAGTGCTGCATCCCTTTCTTGTTCCAGCTCGGCTCTCTCGAACATTCTCTATTTCAGAGGTAACACAGAACCAATTAAAAAATAAAATAGATATTAAATAGCATCAATTGTAGTGTAGTGATTTCTTTTGCCTAAGTTGGAGCCACCTTTTTCTCTTCATCTAAGTTTCTTCTGTAACGGTAAATCCAATGTGCAAGATACTCTATTGGATCTGCTGGCCGATGTTCTACAACCTCTGCCAGTCCCTTTGTCAAGCAATTTCCCAAGCATTGCTTCAGATACTCAGAATCCATCCAGATCTATTAAAAATAAACACACAGATACTGGCAACCAATGACACCACTGAATTAGGGGGTCTAAAAGTTGCTGCCTTAGACACCACACATTGAAAATAGCATTACTTTTTATTAACCTTGCAACTCACACAACAAAACTATTTAATATTAGTTTAGTTTTTACACGCTGTTATACTAATTGCTGCAAAAAAATGTTCAACTCCCTCCCCCCGTATTGTTTAGACATGCGTAGTTCACAAACTATTTGGAAATACGAAGGTAATTCTAGACATACATGATGGCAAAAGACTCAAAACTACATCAGGACTTAGGCAACTTCTATACACAGAGAAGAAGAGTGAAGGACTGTGAAGGATTAAGTGTAGACTTCAGTTTGAACTAACACTGTAACTAACATCTATCTTTACTGTAACAACAACTATCTTTAAGGCATGCATGCAAGAGCAGGGCCTGAAGCAATCACTCCACACAGCTATGAAAGGCACAAATCTCCGCGGACATACAAGGTTTTACTCGCCCTGTTTAAGCAAACATAACCATCCCTTTACTGCCGAGGGGCCTCAACCCTTGCGGCTCAGCCCTGGCCCGGACAGGGCACAGAGCCCGGGCACCTGGCTCTGCCCCGAGTGTAAACCCTGCCCCACCCTCCACCCTCACAGCAGCTCCTGAGGCAGCAAGGCCAGAGGGAGCTGTGAGGACTTGCAGACACAAAGAGACTTTTCCCGTGCCAGCCTTTCCACCTGGAGCCGCCACCCACGCCCTCCGCCTCCGGGCTCCGTTTCAGCTGCGCTGGGCCCCCGCCCCTCCGCTGCTCTACACGGGGGCACTTTCCTTCTCCCCGCGCCTGGTGTGGTGTTTCCCTGGAGGGAGGTTACCCCGCTGGTGCTCCAAGGACAGTCCCTAGAGCCGGTGCAGTCGCTTCCCTGGCTCTGGCACGGCGGGACAGCGCGGTCCCTGCCTGCCTTCCCCCGCAGCGCCCCGGCCCCGCCGTCCCGGACGCGGGGGTTGCCCCGCAACAGCGCCCGGCCCTGGGGACTGCCCGCGTTAGACGCGTTTGGTGCCATCGCTCCGGGGGCGGCAACGGCAATGGGTGTCCACAAAGCCGAGAACATCTTCAGTCAGCCCCGGCTGCAGTGAGCCGGCAGCGCACTGATCCTGCCCGATTAATTTGGGGATTACACACGTGTGTATATAAATGGATACGCGCGCGTAGGTAGGCTAGAAAGCAGTTCAGGGAGCAAAATGTTCTTGGAATTTTAGCAAAAGGAACATAAACTAACCCAGAATAAGGATTTTGTAGCCAAGTACAGGGTGCATTTCTCAATAAACGCTTTATTATGGAACTTGAACTTCCAGCTTTAAAGCACAGTAATATATTCTCCTTGCCGACAAACTCCTTGATTGCTATGCACCTCAGTTTTGATTGTTTGTTTCACCGGCAACTTCTAACCAGTTATTAACAAACCCTGCAAACAACTGTAGCTGGAAGAATTAACTGAGGGTATGCGTTAATTCCGTATCTTAACTGCAGGAACGGGAGTTCCCTGGCAGCAACGGAAGGCTGCAGAGAGACCGCTCCCCTGCAGGAAAGGCTGCACCGGAGTGCTGAGTTCCGTGACGAGTAAGGATCGGGCTCCAGCAGCTCTCGGCCGAGCCGCGCTGCCGCAGCGCTCCCGGGGGGCGCGGTCCCGGCCAGGAGGAGCCGCTGGCGCTCCCTCCCGGCCCGGCGGCGAAGCGCAGCCTNCTGCTGCTCCCCGCGCAGTACGACGAGGACGCGGAGGGCGAGCGGCTGCTGCTGAGCGCGGGCGCGGCGCCCGTGGGGCGGCTGCTTTGTGGGCCGGGACTGCGGCGGAGCCCCGCCGGGCTGCTGGTGACCAAGTGCGGGCTCCTGCGGCACCGGCCCGCGGGCGGCGGCGCCTACTGGGTGGACTCGCAGCAGAAGCGGGTAAGGGCGCGGGGGGACCGGGTGTGTGTGTGTTTGTGAAATCCCCTCTCGCCCGCGCTTCCCTGAGCCGTCTGTGTCCCTGCCCCGCTCTAGTACGTGCCGGTGAAGGGTGACCACGTCATCGGGATCGTGACGGCCAAAGCGGGGGATGTGTTCAAGCTGGACGTGGGCGGCAGCGAGCCGGCATCCCTGTCCTACCTGGCTTTCGAGGGCGCCACCAAGAGGAACCGGCCAAACGTGCAGGTGGGTCGGTGTCGGTAGTGTTGCAGCCTCGCCGTTTGGTGGTGCTTCTGCCGCGTTGTAGTAGCTTAGTAGTAAGTGTCTTTATAAGCCGCATGTAAAAGGAGTGCGGGTCTGTTTGCCGTGACTTCGCCTTGCCGCTCCTCGGAGGGTTTTGCACCATTAGGCTGTGGGCTTTCAGAGGTGACTTATGGGGACTGTAAGTAGCGTCGTTCGATCTCTGTCGGGTCACAGCCTCCTTCACTTTCACGTCTTAGTTTCCCCATAACACTGCCAGCAGCAGATGGAGTTCACTGGTAATGGGCATCCAGAGGGGCACTATGAAGCCCAGGTTTTAAAACAAGCTGTTATGCCATATGATAAAATGTTTGCTGGGGTTTTTGTAGCAACACTATTATAAACAGCTGTGCAGCATGTCCATGCCACAGTTTCTGTACTCAGATAAAATACCATCACCAGAATATAAAAGTGGAAGAAGGTAAAGAAAAACAAGACAGGTTGGTGTTGTCCTTATAAATGATTACAAGAGCAAGTTGCTTAGACTTCTAATATCTTCTAATAAAGTCTGAAGAAAGAGGAGTTCATATATGGTATTCTGTTCTTTTATCTTGGAAATTCCAGTAGTGTTACAAGATAACTGTTCATGTCTTTAGTAAAAGATGAAATTCTTAGTATACAAGTTTGTTTTTCTATCACCATTGTTTTAAAAGGGTTTTGTGGCCTCACTAGAGGACCTTTATCAGCTCTATTTGTTAGAAACGTAAGGTCTGATCTTCTCTCTTTTGCTTTTTTTGACGCTGCTTTGTGTAGGTGGGAGATCTTATTTATGGTCAGTTCCTGGTAGCAAATAAAGACATGGAACCAGAGATGGTCTGTATAGACAGCAGTGGAAAGTCAAGTGGAATGGGCATAATTGGACAAGATGGCTTCCTCTTTAAAGTTTCCTTAGGTCTCATAAGAAAGTAAGTACCAAGAAATGTAAGTAGTCACTCTAATGTGTAAAATGATGGGTAGGATTCCATCATCAGTGTGGGCAATTTCATAATCAGTGTGTAGTTCTTCTAGTACATTTATACAAGTTGTACTGAATGGAGTATGGATATTGAGCTAGAAAGGGCATTCATTTTTCCTCTTAAGGAATTTAGATTCTCTTCTATATGGTGTTGCATGACCTGTTTAAAAAATGATGTGGTTGCCGAAGTAGTATGGAAAAT
The DNA here is from genome assembly GCA_013400695.1 of Neodrepanis coruscans. NCBI lineage: Eukaryota > Metazoa > Chordata > Aves > Passeriformes > Philepittidae > Neodrepanis > Neodrepanis coruscans. The sequence continues at coordinate 53,176 of VYZS01067713.1, read as the reverse complement.
AAAGGTAGTGACCTGGGGAAATCAAACACTCAGAATATGTAAGTATTCAGGTATGTACAGACTACCTTGGAGTTTAAAAACTGCAAGTGCTTTCTGTCCTTTTTCCCCTCAAGGGAGTAGTGGAGGATGTACATTTGGCTGACAGCTGATTAAAGGGGTCTTTCCACATCAGTACGTGTTTATTTTCTGACTTCCAAAGAAAAATAAATTGTATTGAAATAAACATACAGCTAAAAAAGTGATAGGATTTCAATTTCAAACTGACTTTTTCGTGGAGGAACTGTGCCATAAGCTTTTAAATGAATTGTGAACTTTGGAGTTACTTATGCTGATGTAAAGACAAGATTTTTTTGTGACTATCAAAGAATACCTGATTATATGGATAAATAATAGTCAAGCTTTGTTGTTGCTCTTTGGGTGGGTATTTTTTGTTTGATTGGTTTTGTTGTTTGGATAAACAATCTGGAGAAGGAGAGCAGATATTTCACACCTGTAATTATCTGTCTAATTTATATGTCCCATCTGAAGTCAGTGTGAACTGATACAAATACTTTTTGCAGCCATTCTGTTTTCCAGACTGTCTGTGTGCAGGTAAAGAAATAACAAGGTATTAAAAGTAAAGTGCTAAATCCTGATGTATTTTTCTTCTTTGTGAATGTCTGTTCAAGCTTGAATTATTCTTAGGCCTATTACAGTATTCTTGAGAGCTTTATTTTTCAGGATGTTGTCACTTGATAAAGTGATCTGTTTACTGCTGTTAATATTGTCTCCTGAAATAGAAGGGAAGTCGTCCTGTTTTGAAAGACACCTCTTGGGTGTTGAATTTATAAACAGCAGCGCTTTAAAAATGTCATTTTGTCCAACAATATACTTTCAGAATTTATAAACTCATAGAATTATTATAACAGTATCAATTCACTTTAAATTTGGCAGGTGTTACTTCTGAATCTTAATTACAAAAAGCACCCAACTTAATTCACAACTGCTGTATTTCTTAGGTGGATATGTTTTAAATGAGAGGAGACTTAAAATCTGACACTGTATTTCTATTTTGGATGTATCTGCAACATGATCATCTCATCTTTTGGTGTTGCTTTAATAGTTCCCATAACAGCATTACTGCTGGTGTTACTGATTGATAATAATGTGGTGTCTGTAAATGTGAGCACTTCTTCCTCTGACTCTTTTTGATCTTGTTTACAGACTCTTGGCTCCCAAATGCGAAATAATTCAGGACTTGTCACAGTTGTACCCATTTGAGCTGGTGCTGGGAATGAATGGAAGAATATGGGTAAAAGCAAAAACAGTTCAACAGACTTTGATTATAGTAAATATTTTGGAAGCTTCTGAGTATATGACTGCAGAACAGAGAAAGCAAGCACTTGCCAGATTGTCGGGGAACTGAGGAGAGAAAACCTGGAGGATTTGTTCGCAGTGACTGTAGGGTGTTTTGGTTATTTTTGTATTCAGATTTATATTAAAAGGCATTTTTAAATTAATTACTAAATTTAGTTGTTATTTCTTTCCCTTCTTCATCCACTCAGCTTGTTTTTCTTGTTTAGAAACTTTGTTTTTACTCACTTTTGTGATTGAAGCCCTGTTTATGTTCATGAATTTTCTGACTGATGGGGAGATGGTTTTTAGGAGCTTTCATTAGCTATGAATTTTGAAGTGTAACTACTCTTAAATATTTAAGAAAATTACCAATTTTGTAAACTGCATAATTTGCTTTTATAGTTATATTAAAACTTCAAACAATACATGTTTACTTAGGGTAGCAAAAAGTGGAAAGTGGCTCATTCATTCTGGTGAGGTGCTTTATTTATACAGTGACATGAAGTGATTATTTAATATTTTTTGCGAAATTTATAATTACAGATAGAGATCACTAGAAAATAATTACAGGGCATAGCAGAAAAGAATCATAGGGTGGTGAAGGCAAATGATCAGATAAGACCAAACTATGCTTACAGTGACCTTACCACTTTCACTAAAAGGTAACCTGCCTAGTGCTATTAAGGAGATAGAGATTAGGGCAAAATAAAAATAGCCAGGTGTTGATTCTAGATGCTGGATTTGTTTTCTTTAGCTACAGTTATTTACATCTATGATGTAAATATGTTTTGTGGTTCTTGATAAGCTAAATAGTTTGATAGCAATACTTAAAGGAAGATAGGAAAAATGGACTAATTAGAGTCAGCCCGAATACCATATTAATTAAAATGGTAACAAAGTTTTTCCTCTTAATTCTGTATTTCATGCAAAGTTCAGCCTGTGGGGTTTAATGATAGGTTGTCTTTGGCATCTCTGTCATTTAGAAATTGCTTCAGTACTGAGCCACTCCTCTGAATCATCTGTAATATGCTTACCTAGGGCTCCCCCTGATTTAACAAAAACACAAGTCTGATGGTTTCTGTGTGAGTCTAATGGCTAAAATTCAGAATTCTTGGTTTCACTGGCCTCCCTACTTAGCATTTAGGGCAGTGCTCATCTGGCTTGGTAGATCTTCAGTCATCTTTTTTCAGCTGCCGTCCTCCAGGTGAAGTGACTTTCATTCATACCCCATAAAGCTTTTAAGTGTATAATCTCTCTCTTACTACACATGAAAAGCTGTCAATTATTAAGGATTTAACCAACTGCTCTCCTCCAGAAGTTTTTTTTTTCAGTTTCAGCTATCTGGGGCCTCTGGAGGTTGTCTGTTACTGGAACAGTAGCTGACATAGGCAGGAAAGCATGTGCCAGATAATCTCAGGTGCTAACATGGTTTTCTGTGAATGTTCTTGGATCATAATAGTAAAACCACAGGAATGGGGAACGACATGGATCATTTTGTGAAGAGTTGTGGCTCAAAGTGCAATTAGCCTTACCCACTCCTCTTTGCCTAAGCAACGTCCTTTTTCTCCCAGAAGTCTACGTTTCAAACCTAACTTGCGAGATACATGAACAATCCCTGTTTTGAAACTGCTGTTTTGGTAGGACAGTGTAGCAAATAGTGACTTTGGAAGTTCTCAATACAATCAGTGCACTATTTCATACCACACATTATTCTGTCCCACTGCTTATCACCCAAATAGAAATGTAGTTAAGAACAGGATACAAAATACAATAAAATTATACTTGTTTTTAATTTAGCAAAATAGTGTAACCACAAAGTTCTTGGGTTTTACCCCCTACACAATCATTTGAAATATGCTACATTTGTTTGTTTAATAGTTTATGCAGTGGAAAAAATTGACATTGGATGTGAACAAAATGGGTGAGGAAAAATGCTTGAAAGTAAGTACACAAATATTACTTACAAAAGGCAATATTCAAGTTTTGGATTTGTGTGGGTTTTTGATATTTTTTTTTCCCTTGGACAAAAGCAAATTTATCAATATTCCTCAAATAATTTACTACTTTTGACAGGCTTTAATCTAAATCTAAACAATATCTTTGTGAACTTTTAGTTTTCTGTTGGTGATTAAACCAGTCATCCAAAAGGGTGATGGAGTATATCTTAGTTCTAGGAAGAAAGACTGATTATGAATCAGTTATGTATTCTGCTGTAAGACTTTCATGTGCCCATTAAAATTAAAGGCACATAAACCTATGTATTTCAGGAAATAGGACTTGCAGAAGGGTTGCTGTAGAACCTTAAAATGTACATTGTTAAGTAAGCAGAATGTCTTTCTGTTGTATTTCTCTGTATGACGTTCACCTGTGTCAGTTTAAGTCATTATTTAGAGTAATTTCAGGTACTCTGTGATTGTGTATTGGGTGCTTTGTTATATTGCTTTTTTTCAAGCTGTGATGAAAGTTAAATTGGCATTGTAGATGTTAATGTGAATAGTCCATATCCTCAGAGATAAGCACAACCTCTTAAAAAGAAAGTTCCCACAGAATTAAATGGAAACTATGTATTGAAAATATGGAATGCAGTTTATGACCCTTCCTAGGTTGATGTATAAAGACCAAGAAAGAATGCTAACAAAGTACAGATGTGCAGTGTTGAAATTAAGTGTGATAGTAACACATTTGTATTTTGCTCTAGTAGAAGGAAGTTGCACGGACGAATAGTTTAGTGCAATAAGAGGATTAAGAGCTTAACTCTTAGGATGTGGTCATAGAGTGTGGCTGTAGCTCTGCTGGATTAGAAGTTTACTGTGCCTAGCTGCTTATTACATACGACCTTACCTCTAGGAGTTGGAACTGGGGCTTGCTGGCCAGTATCAAAATGTGTATTTGATTCCTAGCCAAGTTCTATAAAAATGACCCAAATTGGCGTCAACTTTTCTAATACTGGGGTTATTTTGCTTTTATAACATGGATAATTCTTTTAGCAAAATAGGTTGTGGAATTTTTCTCTCAAATATAAAAAGCAGCTTATCTACTGGAGAGGGTCAGATTTGTTAGAGAAAGCCCAAGTTTCTCCCTTAGAGCTTCAGCAAATACTTCTGAGTGACAACTAAGTCAATAGGTTGTTTTAAACCTTAAAAGTTCGTTACCTCCAATACTTGTATAGAAAATATTTAGCCCAACTCGGTGAGATATATTATTTGACTGAGCATAGAAACTCACTGTCTTAAAGACAATGTAGTTCACTTCATTGAGTTTTATTAGTAACACAAGCAGCCTTGTCCTTACTAATGACTTCTGTAGATTGTAAGATATATAACTACTATTGAAGTCTGTAATAAGGAATTAAACATGTTAGTTTTACCCCAGCAACTTGGAAGAGAAATAGCCTATAAACATGTTGAGTGCCTGGATTTTAATAGAAACTATAGTAGTTGAAGGCAATTAACGAGGACAACTGCAGAATTACTGTTTTCCTCTGCTGTCCTAATCTTGCAAAAGTGCATGTAGTGCCTTTTCAGTGCTATCTTTGTTGGTATTTTGGGATGTTCAGGGGCTTGGTTTTGCTTATAGAGCCTGAAGCTTGGTCACTATTCTAGTGGCTTGAATAGTCATTAAAAATAACTTTCTTACTGGGCCTTAGTGTCCTGCCTAGTATGGAGAGCACTAAAAAATCAGAATAGTATGAGGTAGCACTGCAGTGGAGAAAGACAAACCAAAACACAGAGATTATGCTCAGTGATTACACTTACTTGCCATAAAGATATTAAAGACTGAAGGACAGTCAGAGGACTAATGACCTCATCTGCTCTTTCCAAAGGTTTTGGTTATCTTTTGTCTTGTAAATGTTGGCTTTTTAGTGATTCAATGTTTATTGCGCTATTGCAAAAGACATTTGTTATAAGAATCTGCATACCAGCTAAAAAGACTTACTAATTCTTTCTTCCTGCTCTTGTCCAGATGGAGTGTGTTGCATCAGTCTCTTCTTAGTGTTCCACTGTGAACTGCTCATGTGGGTAAAACTAATTTCAAAAGACCTTGTAGAAGAAACCTTTGGTTTCCTCTGTGACTACTGTACCCAGATCTTACTTAAGATGAATGTAAGATTCTGTGTCCAGCCTGGCTGTAAACAGACTGCTGCTTTTATTTCCTGAGAATCAGGATGATGCTGAAAACACCACCACATGAGCAAGTCACTGAACAGCCTCCAAACAAGAGATGGATAGTTTTTGCCTGACCTAGGGGAGACCTGCGCATCTGTGTAGATTTGCCCTTAGTAGCACATAATGTGAGAAGTTCAAGCTGTATTTTTATATCTACATCCAATCTTAACAGCTTGGTATTGAAAGTCTTCAATTAATCTGAAAATCCTCCTACAGGCATAAGGCCTAGATCCTGCCTTAGTCCACTACTGTTGTTCATTGTTGCTTTTGAGATCTCCTGTTTCCTGGTGTGAAAGTTTGTTTAATATAAGTCATTTGTCTAACAATGCCCTTGGTCTATAGCTGATCTATAGACGCATGATCCAACAAGAAAAAGAAATAACTTCTGAAATAACACACAGCTTTGTCATTCTGTACATTGAAAGTTTCGTAATGCTAGATCATGTTTTAGCATAAGTACTGATACAGTTTCTGGGTGACTTATGCACAGGCATGCCAGGGAAATTTAATTAACTGATGCACAAGCAGTTTAGAGAGCGAAAGTCTTAATTCAGTTTAACTGCTATAAAACTGAATTATAAAGGCAGGAAGAGAAGTGCTTAAAGTGCTTTTTAGGAACACTCTTCAAAACCTGAGAACTTGAAGATTAAATGCTGGTGTTGCTCTGTGAATTGTTCATTGTATCTATGTGTTTGTTAGAGAATTTATTATTGTTGTCAGCAAAAATGTGTGATTAAAGCCTGTATACATGTATTATTTAAACTTTTATCAAGAGGGAAAAATTTCACTACCTTCCACTGCCTTTCTGAAGCAATGAAGACAACAATGAAGACAAAGACGACTAATAAGGATTAAGTAATTGTTGCTGCAACTCCACTTAATGCAACACAGTAGCTTATCATGGAAAGGAAGCCTTTCTGGAGATAAAGGTAGAGTACATTAGATTCCAGGATTTTTATGACACCATATTTGAGTTCTGTGTCTACTAGATGTGTACATGCATTCAGTGGATTTCACTGCTTTGTAAAGCAGGAAGATAATCTTGGATGGAATCCAGATTGAGTTCAGATTTTTCTGTATTTTAGGGAACCTTTTTATAATAGGAGCAAGATGGTGTCTAGTCACTTTTGTAATTAACTGCATATTGTTCCTGCCTGGTGGCTTGTCATAGACTCCTACCAGGAGCAAAGAATAAATGAAAACATGTTTCTGTTTTGTGGTAGGTGGAGGGTTTTTCCCCCTCAGCAATACTGGCTACCTGGGAATTGTGAAGGCCAGCTGCCAGGTTGTTAGAGGTGTAATGTGCAGAAGTATTAAGAAAAATGTTTGGTTTGTCTGCTTACCATGACAACAAAAATAATGGAGCTGCTGTTCTACCATTGCCAAATGTTGACAGCTGGATCCACAAACATAAAATTCAGAAGAAAGGAATGTTGACAGCCTGCAGAAATTTGGGGTTTGATGACATGATGTTGGCTGACAAAATTTGCCCTTCATTTTTTTGGTCATAATGTTTTTCCAAAGACTGCTGTGTCACCGTGGCAAAGATACATATCTTCTAGTGCTAATTGCATTTAAAAAACATGAGAAAGCCAATTCAGCACAATATGTTTAGTGTTGACAGATCACCTTCCCACACTGATAAAGGGAAAAAAAGTAGAGGTGCTGTTTCATGTATTCCTAAGGAAAATGTCAGCCCCAAATTCTCAATCCTTCCGAATTCCTCAGCTTTTTCAAGTAGTCTGGTGATGCTGGTTCTGCCATGGAGTTTGCTTAGGTTATTTTTTAATTTCTGCTAAGACTGAGTGACTTCAGTGCTTTTTATAATCCTTTTTTTTTTTTTTAAATTTTTAAAATTTTTTTAAAAATTTTGGGCAAAAAGAAACAAAGTCTTTTCTCTGTAACTGCCTCAACCCGTGCCATTCTGACATGTTGCTACAGGGCTCTTCCTTGCAGAACCGCTGTTCCATGCGGCTTTCTGGCAGCACAAGGCTGCTGTGCCCTGCTGTGGGAGCAGGGCAGTGTGGTCACGGAGCAACCAGCCTGGGACGGGGGGGTAGCCCTGTGTTTAACGGGGTCTGCTGGGGTGCCTGGGCAGGCTTCTGAGTGCTTGGATGTGCCAGAAATCACACGTGGCTTGTTGCCTCCAGTTTGATCTGTGCTGGATCAAAATGGTGACACTACCGTTGCTTCTAATTAGCAGGGAACTTGTGAGATTCCTCAGAAAAACAAGCTCTACACTAGAGATAAACAGAAGCTGCAAATAAGGGATAAACTGAGCAAGTCGAACCAGAGTGGTGACTCCCAGTTAAGAGACAGATAAGAAAAGAACATTTGGTCTAAGTAAGTTTGGGCCAGGATGAAAAATAGTGGCTCTGGTTGGTTGTTGGAGTATAGACTCTCGAGTGCCATCAAAGGGGTTACATGCATTCTCCTGAGCTGCTGTTGTATTACCAACCAGTTCTGTTANCGGCCGCGGAGCCGGAGCGGCAGCGCTGTGAGTGCGGGACCCCGGGGTTTGGGGCGCGGCCGGGAGGGCACCGGGGTGTCCCCGCCGGCTGCTTCTCCCGTCCGCCGGGATCCCGTCCCCGCTGGGCTCCGGGTCTGGCTCCAGCCGCAGCGCGCGCCGGCGGGACGAGGCGGCAGCGATTCCCGGCTGCCGAGCAGCGCGGATAGGGCCGGGAGGGGCCCCTTTAGGACCGCGGGTCCCCCCCGAGGTGTGGAGATCTGAAATCTTGCTTATGCCTGCTCTTGCGGTTTAACCTTTTGAGAGATTCATGCTTGCATGGGTGACTTAGCCCTGTGTACGTAGGCACAGCAAGGTCCCTGAAGGACGAAGAGATTCCTTGCTTCGTTTCTCATGTCATTCCTGCTGCATTGGTTTGGTCTCGGGTGCGATCGCACAACTCAAGAAATCCATTGAATGCACCTTTGGGCTGCTCGAGGGACCGGTTTGGAGCCCTCCCAGCCTTTTCTTCTGGGACTGCATAGAATCTGGTTCATAGCAGGCAATGGACAGGGCAAATGAGGTTGTGGGGAAAATTGTTCTTCACTGGGTGTATGGCAACGCTTATGCACAGAGCCGCCCTGCCCTATGGGTGCAGTTGATACGTGTGTCCAGTTTCTTGTGTTTTTGCTTTTAGTAACAAATACTTTTGCTGTTACAAATTGTGTAGTGTGAAGAATGTGAAAGTTAAGATACAAGCAAGGCCTAAAAATCCAAAAAGGTGGGAAAATAATTCTTAATTTAAGCTTGAATCTGCAGCACTTGGAATTCTTGAATCTGCGGGGTTGGAAGGGGACCACTTGCTGCATGGCATCTGCTGTGTTTGCAGTGAATGCAGATTTGCATCATTAGTGGGTNGGGGGGTTTGGGAATTTTAAGTGCCAGGTTAACAGGCGACCTCAGGAAAGAGTTCCAGTGTAGAGAAGATGATTCCTGAATTTCTGGCTGGAGTGGTGCCTAATGACCACAAGCATCTGAAAAGTGTGTTTGTTAAAGGATGTTGTGACATGTTATTGGCTGGCTTATCTGAGCAAGTATATTCTTGAATGCAATATATATGTAAACTTTTCAAGTGCCCCATTAATCAGATTACTTGAATGATAAGCTCGCTACATTCTTGGACTCAAGTCGTTAGAGTTGTAGGTTGCTGCTTTTTTTTTTTTCCTTGCCTATTTAAGTACCGTATCCCATAATGTATTTCGTTTCGTTGCGTTGCCAGAAGCTAAAAAAAAAGCCCCAGTGTGGGGACAATGGGTTCCGGGAAGGAATAGAAGTCTTTTATCCCTCGCAGCCGGTGACGGCGGGGATAATCCCTGGGGCCGCGGGGCCGAAGGGCAGTGAGCGCTGCCGGGCTCGGCGCGGTGCCTGCGCGGAGCGCCCCGGGGGCGGCGCCGGCGGCCGCGGAGCCGGAGCGGCAGCGCTGTGAGTGCGGGACCCCGGGGTTTGGGGCGCGGCCGGGAGGGCACCGGGGTGTCCCCGCCGGCTGCTTCTCCCGTCCGCCGGGATCCCGTCCCCGCTGGGCTCCGGGTCTGGCTCCAGCCGCAGCGCGCGCCGGCGGGACGAGGCGGCAGCGATTCCCGGCTGCCGAGCAGCGCGGATAGGGCCGGGAGGGGCCCCTTTAGGACCGCGGGTCCCCCCCGAGGTGTGGAGATCTGAAATCTTGCTTATGCCTGCTCTTGCGGTTTAACCTTTTGAGAGATTCGTGCTTGCATGGGTGACTTAGCCCTGTGTACGTAGGCACAGCAAGGTCCCTGAAGGACGAAGAGATTCCTTGCTTCGTTTCTCATGTCATTCCTGCTGCATTGGTTTGGTCTCGGGTGCGATCGCACAACTCAAGAAATCCATTGAATGCACCTTTGGGCTGCTCGAGGGACCGGTTTGGAGCCCTCCCAGCCTTTTCTTCTGGGACTGCATAGAATCTGGTTCATAGCAGGCAATGGACAGGGCAAATGAGGTTGTGGGGAAAATTGTTCTTCACTGGGTGTATGGCAACGCTTATGCACAGAGCCGCCCTGCCCTATGGGTGCAGTTGATACGTGTGTCCAGTTTCTTGTGTTTTTGCTTTTAGTAACAAATACTTTTGCTGTTACAAATTGTGTAGTGTGAAGAATGTGAAAGTTAAGATACAAGCAAGGCCTAAAAATCCAAAAAGGTGGGAAAATAATTCTTAATTTAAGCTTGAATCTGCAGCACTTGGAATTCTTGAATCTGCGGGGTTGGAAGGGGACCACTTGCTGCATGGCATCTGCTGTGTTTGCAGTGAATGCAGATTTGCATCATTAGTGGGTCTGTTGTTATTCCCCTTCCTTCTCTCTGCAGACTGTCACAGCCTGCACCTTTCCTGCTCTGGATCGCCAGCAGACCAAGTAGTGAGTTTAAACTATGTTATCTTCAGATGAATTCTGTCTCCCATCTGCGTGGTATCTCCATTTGCTGATTGATCAGAGATTTGAATTTTCCCATATATTGTATCTAGCTGCCTGGTCCCTCTGAATACATCCAGAAAGTTGGAAGACTTCCAAAGTGGTGTGGCAGAGCTCTTTGCTCTCCCTTGCTCAAAAGAAAAGGCTTGTTGAGATGCTGGGTTTCTTTAAAACAGTCTGAAAACGGGGGAGATTATTTGGTCTAGCAACTAACTTCCTTTCAATGGAAGGAGTATGCTTTGCTTGCTTGACAGGACAACTTTCTCTTCAGCTGGAGCTTAAAACAAGGGTTAAGTTTGAAGATCTGTCAGGATGTTGTGTTTTGTAATCCTTAATGGTATTTAAAAGCTCATGAAATCTTGATGAGCATGTTACCGAGTTATTGTGAATTGTAAATTTTCTTTATAGGAATTAACTTAAAAAGATATTTATAGTCATGACTCATTTATGGGGGATAATGTCTCATAAAAAATCAGCTCAACTTGTTTGTGATATGCAAGTTCTGACAAAGCTCTGAAACATTTTTAGGCTTGATATGAAATGTCTTGAGGCAGTTGAGGGCGAGAGAAAGGATGAATAAGCAGTGGTCAAAACCATTTTAGGCTAGAGAATTTTTACTAGTGTAGCCCAACTTCTGAGAGTGCCCAATGAGTGTTTCCACTTTTACTCAGATTTCTTTTCAGGAAGAGTATGTAAGTAAATCTGTTTGGTACCCTGGGTTTTACTGACAACTTGAAAACATAGTTGTTGTTTTTTTGTTGTTGTTTTGTTTTGATTGGGGTTTTTTTGGATGCAGCTGCAATGGGTCCTGTTTATACTGCTAGAATAAATGTTTAGGGATAGCTGTCCTCTGAATGACAATTTTTTTTTTCTCTGGTTGTGGGTGGGAGGGAAATGAGACATCTAGAAAACCATGTTTTAATTGGTGTCTTAACAAAAGTGAAGACCATCAACCGGCACTTAAAACAGGATTAAGATTAAGCTAGTTTAAATTCTGGTTAGCTGAGTACTGACAGACCATAAAATAAGTCTGTTATCTTGGAGGTCTCTTGTCACCACAAAAACACACACAAAAAAGATGTTTTTTCTTTTTTTCTTTGGCCTCTAGTCTCTAAAGAGAAGTGCTTGTTCTCTTCTGAAAGTTTTGGCAGAGTTGAGAACTTGCAGAACTGATAGTTCCAGAGAAAATTATAGTTCTTAGCAAGAGATATTGCCACTAAAGCAGATAACTGACCATAGAAATGCTGAGATAATTCACTAGTACAGCCTTTATACTGATTTTTTTTTCCTGATGTGCCTTGTGGTGGCATTTTGGCATATAATGTACACGTGGGAAGGAGTTAGATGTAGAATAGGCTGAAACATAGAGAAAATACTACTTGTAAAAATGCAGACAGCATGTTCAACAGCAGAGAATGGTTCAGGATGCAGATCTTAAAAGTTCTGTGCTGTGTTCCCAGCTTCAGAAAGCCCTCTGTAATTTCCGTTCCCTGTACCTACCCACCCCATAAAAAGGGTAACCTTTAACATATGTTCAGTATAAAAAAAACTAAAAAAAGCGAATGACTGATACCTTTAAAACAGCCTTGCCCTGGATTGGACAGCTGTTCTTTACGTAACCACCGCAGGGTGACTGGGGCAGGGACTGCTCAAAGAGCCTGAGAGCCCCGTCCTGGCCACGAGGCAAAGGCTCCAGAGCTGGACTCCTGCCTAGTCCTGCCCACTCGCCACCCGTGGCAGTGTAGTTTGTCTTCTGTCCTGCCTGCGCTCGCATTCAGGGGAGCTGCTGGTGGCTGATGCTCACGCAGGCTGGATGGGTTCTGGTGAGTGCCTGCACCTCTGTGGTAAAGCTGTAAGGGATGCTCTGCAGTTCCTTCCCGTGGGTTATGGGATGCTTTGTTGTGTCTTCTTATTGCTGATTGTCTTTTAGTGTTTAAAAACTTGTGTTTGTGTTTTAAGGTCGGGTGGAGGGTTGTGAAGTCCTTTTGAGCTTCAGATTTCTTTAATAAACAGCAGCTAAACAGAAATAAAGCTGCTCATTGCAAATATTCAGCTGTTTTCCAGTAAACTACTTGGGGTTCAATGACATGAGGCATCAGGGCTCAGCCTGTCTTGCTAGCAATGTTTGAATAATCCTGCCTGCTGCTTCTCATGCATATTTTTCAGAGTGGCTCATTATGGTGTTTGCTTAGGAGAGGAGGAATTTCCCTATCACCCTGTATTGCTGCATCTTTCCCCTATCTATATAAGTAGAAAAAAATTCACATATTTGAATAGGTTTTTTTGTCACTGTGTGGAGACCAAAGAGACTAAACTAAAGACGTGTGTTGACTAAGCCTAATGATCTCCTCTATCAACGACTCCCGAGTGGAAGCTGGCTTTTAGTAATGCTAATAATGCTAACATTAAGAATAATAATGCTAATAAAAATAAGAAGCTTTGTGAGAACTACTCATAAATCAGTTGCCACAAGTTTGGCAACATTTTTGTACACAAATGGCATGTACAAAGGATTAATACTTGGATTTTAACCCCCATCCCCCTTCCTTGCAACTGCAAGTTAAGAGAAAAACAGTTCTTGACCAGACGATATTGAAGTCCAAAGAATAGTTGGGTAATCAAATTCTGTGAGGGAGCAGGGCTATAGCTTTTTGGATATGCCACAGAGATTTTAAGTCTTAAGACAAGGGTATTGCTACATTACATACATTTTGGGTTACATTTTGGTCATTCCAAAAGCTGGGATCAGGATGGCCTCAAATAGGCATCAGAGGCAGATATCAAAAAATTGTCTTCACAGCATGGTTTCATGTTTGAAAAAACTACGCAAAGAATGCAGATATGGTCAAGGAAGGTTTCCCTTGGTTAGAAATAAGTGGTGAAATAGGATGGAATCTGTTATCTGCATTACATTTGTGTAAATTGGCCTTGTTTCTTGATTGGGATGGTGGATTACTGTGTTTCTAGATACCATGGTACTGTTTTCCATGGACCCAAGAATGCTGTTAAAAGAACAATGTGTTTTTGTTGGTTTTTTTTTCAGATGTTTTCTGGCTATTTCTGCTAACAAGTAGTTAGTTGTATTTGTTTGTCAGTAGTATTCTGGAGCTAGTTTAAAGAATGGAAAGGGGTTTTCTCACAGAAAATTCTGGGCACAAAAATGAGGAGGTACTCCTAATTCTTACTTTCTGAATTCTGGCAACAGCTAGCTGTGGGGATAAAGATAATGTGTATCTCTGGTTTATTGCCAGTCACAGCTCAAGAGAGTAATATTTTCCTATATTTATTGGGGTGGGAACCTCTCCGGTACAAAAGTATATACTGTCAGCAATATTTACCAAAATATTCTGTCAGGAAATAGGGTTTTGCAGATGACTGTGAGAAAAAAATAGATTCCCCATATTGTGTAATACTGCAATTGGGTGACTGCAAATCTACAGCCCTTGGGACACAAGTGTACAGTGACTTCTTATACTGCCAAAATCCCAGTGACTTTTGTACCATTTATTGCTCAGAGCTGGATCTTAGCCCTGTCTCATGGACAAAATGTAAGTGTGACTTCCAGCATCCTCATTAACTGCCTCACTGGAAGATGGCTTGTGAAACATGTGCAAGGGTCAGGATTGGGCTGTGGAGGGTTTGTGGATGGAAGATGATTAAATAAAATTGCTACCTAACTAGAGTCACTGGTAACCACAAAGCAGTGTTTGTGCTTTCAGAAGTGAGCATGCATGTGTAATGGTTCCTATTGCAATGTTATCAGGTCTAACTGATGGGTGTGAGTTTAAGTTGTTTGTTCCTCCTGTCCTTTCTGCTTTAGCATGGGTGGAAATTAGTTATCATATAGAAAGAAGGTGGGAGTTCTAGGCATGTCTGTAATGTTGCATTACTGTGTGTAATAAAATGGTTGCAAGTCTACATGTTTCTGTCTGCAGGCATGAGCTCTGATTTTGGCTTGGTGCCTGCTTTAGTTCTAGTGGGGAACTGTAAGGGTTATGAAAGGTTACCAATTATGGTGAACCAGATAGAGCAGACTAAGGTTTTTTTCTTCCAAGTCTTACTATAGTATATTTGTAAACTTCACTGTTTAATACAGATTAGTGTGTGTGTGTAAAACATTTAATGCATAGATTCTTCTTTTTTTTTTGGAAGAAACCATTGTCTTGCTGTAATAATTTAAGTTATTGGCTAACACAGAGGTCATCTGGTTAGAGGCTCTTTACTACACACATGCACTTCAATAATCTATCTCTTCATTGCATCTGAACTCTTTAATAATTAATGGGTTTTTTTCAGTCTGGTGGCATGAAAAAGTAAGAATATCTTGTTAATGTCTAGTTTTGATGTGGGTTAAGCAAAAAAACGGAATGTAATCTAGGCTTTTTAAAACCCAGTTCAGTATATTGATATATATACAGATCATCTACAGTCAAACCAAAAATATCCATGTGAACTTTCATTTGATGTTTCAGTCCAATTCCTCCTTCACTAGCATCACTGATGTCCAGTGTTAGAGCTGCTTTCTTCCTTCTCTTTCCAGAAATGTCCTTCCTGCCTGACTTTGGGACCTTCACCATGGGCATGTGGTCTATTGGCCTTGGAGCTGTTGGTGCAGCTGTGACAGGAATCCTCCTTGCCAACACTGACTTATTTTTGTCCAAGCCAGAAAAGGCTACACTGGAGTTTTTAGAGGAGATAGAGCTAAAAACTTTGGGATCAGGTAAGATTCTGCATATTTCAGCCCACATTCTTCAATAATTGGACTTTTATAAGAACCTTTGTAAGGCCAGGTTTGGAAACAGTTTTCTTGGTCTTTCCTAGTTAGAACATGTCATTGGGTGTCCTGGTGAAGGAAAAGCAACCCAAACTGTTATTTCTAGATGAAACAAGACACTTTTCTAAAAATCAGTACGGTGGTAATGTCCTCTTATGTGTATAGATTTTTTTTTCTGATAGAACTGTATTTGAAAGTGGAATTCTCTGCAGTGCTTTTTGTTGGCCCCTAAAGCATTAATCATTATAAACAAGAGTGATTGATATTAATGTTGATGCTGTTTCTCCTGTATCAGCAGAACAAAGGACATTCAGAGCAGGTGAGCTGTGGAAGAAGAATGGTGCAGTGATCATGGCTGTGCGAAGACCTGGATGATTTTTGTGCAGAGAGGTACTTGCTGGTCTTGGGGGTTAATTAGGAAGAGTTGAGGTCTACTTGCATAGATACTCTCAGATCCCCTTTAAATAAAGGGCAGGGGGACAAATAGGACAGTTATCAAATACATCTGAAATATCTGAAAGGTCTTGTTTCCTAGTTCAAACTGGTTGCCAGCATTTTCCTTTTACAGCTTGTTTGTATAATCTAGGTCCTGAACATTTTCATTCTGAAGGTGATGGTTACATGACTTTTACATCTGTTAGGGACCTAGCCCATGGTAATTAGAAAGGGAGATTGCACAAAAATTGGCAATTAGTCTTTATGAGCTAGTTACATTCCAGATGTTGAAAATAAATATATCTGAGCCAGGTAGTCTCTGGTCAAAAGCAGCCCAAGTCTGAACTGGCAGAAAGCCATCACATAATACTCATCAGCAAAAAAGAGATGTGTGTAAAGGGAGTCCCTTGCTGTTCTGGATACTGAATATGAGGCAGGAAGGTAAGGAATCTGAAGATAAGGAGTTACTATTCTATAACAAGGTGGGTTGGAAAACAAAATTTGATCCTTAAATTAAACTCATTGGGTGGAGCTCCTCTGAAGGAGATGCTTAAAATATGATTTGAATGTACTGAATGCCTGGGAACAGCCATAACTTTCACTTGGCCATTATTTTTCTCATAGCTGTAGGGAAAAATAGCTGTTGTGTTGTTACACACAACAATTAATATTGCAACCACTTGATTAAGGCGTCTGCTCCCATCAGTAGTAACTGCTTAAGTATGCATAGAATTCACGGAAGGTGAAAGATCTGCTCTCTGAACAGGTGTAGTGTAGACAGGAGGAGAATACACTTGTGTGCCTGACTGTGACTTTCACCTACAGCCAGACAAGAATCTTTGAGTGACTTTTTAAATTGTTTTTATTAATGTAAACTTCTAAGTAGAAATAAAGAGCCCAAATAAATATTTTTTTTAGGGAAAAATTGAGGACAAAGAAATTTAATTTTATAATTCCGATAATTAATAGAGGTAGTCGCACTACTGATCAGGGTAAAAAGGTTTTGTATTTTAACTGTGAAACCATTTGAAAAAGCTTTTTAGCTTTTTCTAAACTTATTTTTGATTATTCTATACTCATTTTTGTGAATTGCCTAATGCTTTTGTCCTAAGGTCATTTGCCTTTTTTGGTCCATTAATGTTCTTTAATAGCATGAAAGCTGCTTCTTTCCCCACTGTCACTGACTCTGAGCTAGTGAAATGATTGAATGCAGGTCACTTGCCATATCTGTTAATCTGTAGGCAGTAGGTCTTTATTTTTTTGCAAGAGACAAAATACACTTGGGTCCCACTATCTTATACCTTGGAAAAGAGGCTGAACTTTGTTCTTGTTGACAGCACCAAGAAGGAATAAATGCTTCCCTAGGCATAGCAGTAGTGTTGAAAAGTGGTCATTCTACCCACAGATCACTGTCCCAAGATCAGTGGTGAGGTCATGCTTCCATGGTCCATTGCAAAGGATGTCACAAATCCTACTGGCATGATGCCTTGATCCTTGAGAACTAAGGCATGTAGACCTAAGAAATATGGAGTCTTTTGTCTTTATTATCTGCATCCTAAGTAGTCAGATTCCTTTTTTGTTATTTAATCTGGACAGTGTTTAACGGGACTGCATTTGTACGTGTCTGGATTCAGCCATGTAGTGATCCAGTGCTTCAGTTATTGTGAAAGTGCTATGGGCTTGATAAATAATGTAGGCATTAACTCAAGCAGTCTAAAGCAGCAGAAGAGCCATAGTTGACCTGTCAGAGGGACCAGCTGAAATGGGAATTGTTCTTTTGTATTGTTCCTGTGTTTGTGGAGAGAGGAAGTATTCTGCTAGGATATGGTTGTCCAAGTTTTAGTAAAACAAGAAACCAGTTTCACAGACTAGATGAATAGGTCACAGCCCCATGGCAAGGCTCTACAGCTATTTAATGATACAATTTGCCCAGAAAAAGACTTGCTTTATTTCTCTTATTGTATAATTATTGTATAAGTTTAAAATAGCAGTGAAGAAAAACAGATTTCATCTAGTTCCAAAATGCTGCTTGAAATCTAATCTCTTGTGAATTTTAAAACTTAACTATGCTTATACATCATTCCTGATCTTTTCTCTCCTACAAGCCAAGCAAGGAGACATAAAAAAAACTCCCAAACTTCACCTAACTGCTGAAGTACCTTTCTCTGTAAGACTAATCACAGCTTGATGGTATTGCTCTATCTTCAAACAGTGATTTCTGGCTTTACAGGGCACCCCACTGCCCTAGCCTGGAACTTCAGTTCTCAGACATGTTAGGTTGCAATACNTTGTTTGTTTGTTTTGTTGCTGGTTGGGCTTTTTTGGTGGTGGTTTTGTCCAGTAAAAATGACCTTTGTCTATTGGAGATAAGAAGAAATGTATTTGCAGTACACACTCTGAGCTGTTCAAAACCTCAGGGATCGTTGCACAAACTGTGGGAGCTGGGATTCCTTGAGNGTTGCAATACTAATTTTTGGGTTTTTTTTTTTTTTTGTTAGTTATGAGATCTTTGAACTACATAAAAAATCCCAGCTAAAATTGTTATTAACCTCCTTTTAGAAAGATCGTAAGGCATTTTGTTGAGGGAAAACAGAAAATTCCCAGATCTTTAAGAACAGAAAAGAAGTGAAACTGTAAACTGTGATCTTTTACCTATCACCACTTACTGTTCAGTGTTTGTTTGTGATGTTGATTCATTCTTTTTCATTTCACAGTAGTGATCTGGAAAGCTGCCCATACCCTTTCACCCACTGATGTCTTTTTCTAATGTCTTTTCTCCTGTCTCCTCACCTTTATCTGTTTGCTACTTGGGACTCAGTAATTTCCAGCTGTCCTGCAAGCCTNTTTTGTGAATTGCCTAATGCTTTTGTCCTAAGGTCATTTGCCTTTTTTGGTCCATTAATGTTCTTTAATAGCATGAAAGCTGCTTCTTTCCCCACTGTCACTGACTCTGAGCTAGTGAAATGATTGAATGCAGGTCACTTGCCATATCTGTTCATCTGTAGGCAGTAGGTCTTTATTTTTTTGCAAGAGACAAAATACACTTGGGTCCCACTATCTTATACCTTGGAAAAGAGGCTGAACTTTGTTCTTGTTGACAGCACCAAGAAGGAATAAATGCTTCCCTAGGCATAGCAGTAGTGTTGAAAAGTGGTCATTCTACCCACAGATCACTGTCCCAAGATCAGTGGTGAGGACATGTTTCCATGGTCCATTGCAAAGGATGTCACAAATCCTACTGGCATGATGCCTTGATCCTTGAGAACTAAGGCATGTAGACCTAAGAAATATGGAGTCTTTTGTCTTTATTATCTGCATCCTAAGTAGTCAGATTCCTTTTTTGTTATTTAATCTGGACAGTGTTTAACGGGACTGCACTTGTACGTGTCTGGATTCAGCCATGTAGTGATCCAGTGCTTCAGTTATTGTGAAAGTGCTATGGGCTTGATAAATAATGTAGGCATTAACTCAAGCAGTCTAAAGCAGCAGAAGAGCCATAGTTGACCTGTCAGAGGGACCAGCTGAAATGGGAATTGTTCTTTTGTATTGTTCCTGTGTTTGTGGAGAGAGGAAGTATTCTGCTAGGATATGGTTGTCCAAGTTTTAGTAAAACAAGAAACCAGTTTCACAGACTAGATGAATAGGTCACAGCCCCATGGCAAGGCTCTACAGCTATTTAATGATACAATTTGCCCAGAAAAAGACTTGCTTTATTTCTCTTATTGTATAATTATTGTATAAGTTTAAAATAGCAGTGAAGAAAAACAGATTTCATCTAGTTCCAAAATGCTGCTTGAAATCTAATCTCTTGTGAATTTTAAAACTTAACTATGCTTATACATCATTCCTGATCTTTTCTCTCCTACAAGCCAAGCAAGGAGACATAAAAAAAACTCCCAAACTTCACCTAACTGCTGAAGTACCTTTCTCTGTAAGACTAATCACAGCTTGATGGTATTGCTCTATCTTCAAACAGTGATTTCTGGCTTTACAGGGCACCCCACTGCCCTAGCCTGGAACTTCAGTTCTCAGACATGTTAGGTTGCAATACTAATTTTTGTTGGGTTTTTTTTTTGTTAGTTATGAGATCTTTGAACTACATAAAAAACCCCAGCTAAAATTGTTATTAACCTCCTTTTAGAAAGATCTAAGGCATTTTGTTGAGGGAAAACAGAAAATTCCCAGATCTTTAAGAACAGAAAAGAAGTGAAACTGTAAACTGTGATCTTTTACCTATCACCACTTACTGTTCAGTGTTTGTTTGTGATGTTGATTCATTCTTTTTCATTTCACAGTAGTGATCTGGAAAGCTGCCCATACCCTTTCACCCACTGATGTCTTTTTCTAATGTCTTTTCTCCTGTCTCCTCACCTTTATCTGTTTGCTACTTGGGACTCAGTAATTTCCAGCTGTCCTGCAAGCCTTTCAGTTAAGGCACTTCAGTTAGGTCGCTGAAAGTGGTCATGTAAACTGTGTCCAATTTTTAAAGCCTGGAGTTTTCCATTGGTTTTCAGGGTTTTTTTTGTTTGTTTGTTTTGTTGCTGGTTGGGCTTTTTTGGTGGTGGTTTTGTCCAGTAAAAATGACCTTTGTCTATTGAAGATAAGAAGAAATGTATTTGCAGTACACACTCTGAGCTGTTCAAAACCTCAGGGATCTTTGCACAAACTGTGGGAGCTGGGATTCCTTGAGGAGAACAAAAATCTCAGCAGATGAGTGGTGACACTTTACAGTCTTACACACCAGAAAAAGCAGTATTGCTTCTGGGATACTGAAGGTCTATTAAGAAATTTCCTGATTATTTTTACCAGGGATTTAGGAAGGAGAATGTATCTTCACTCCATTACTTATTTTGGACTTGTATAGCCTGCTGCTGCACAGAGTCCTCAAAATGTTTTGCAGAACGGCTGATAATGATGTATTTCAACTTGGAAAAACAGGTTGGAAATTCTAGCCTGAAAAAGTGAAGTAATATGCAGACAGTATCTTTAATATTTTATCCAGTAAATGCTCAAAACAATCTTCTTCCTCCATGTTTAACAAAGTAGATCTGATGAAGAGCTGCATAGGAGTACAGCTAGCTTAAATGTCTGTTTTGGGTTTGCACCTCAAGCTAGAATTCACATGTTTCTGATGGTCTTGAAATACAAGGTGAAGCTTTCCAACCTCTATTTACTGAACTGTTTGGGCCTTTTTCCTTTTCTTAGGAGGCTTCTGAGCTGTCCTCTCTGAAACCTCAGCTGTCCAAGCTGGGTGTCCCCCTCTATGCTGTTGTGAAAGAGAATATAGGGACTGAAGTGGAAGATTTTCAGCATTATTTCCAAGGTGAAATCTTTCTGGATAAAAAGGTACAGTGAAGTTGGTGTTCTTTTATTTAAAAACAAGCCTATGAATGCCCTCTCTGAAGAGCTTGTTTAAATAATATAGGTAGAATGTGATCTGAATGAAAAAAGATTTAGTAGCATTGTAGTTTAAGAAGTTAATTAGCTTTGCTCTTCTATATATATATACACACATCTTGCTCAGCTTACAAACTGCTGCGTTGCTATGCACTGATAACATGCTGCTGCAGGATTATTCCACCCCTTTAACAGGTAAACAATATGGCTTGTTGATATTTATTCCTTTCTTGCACTGGCTATGTGACTTGCCAATGTTTACAATGTATGAATTAATGTCTGAAGGTGACAGATATAATTAATTCATGATGATCAAATTGCAGTGATTTGGCTTGTCCCTGTACACTGGCACATGCTGTATTGCCAGTGTCATGTCCTACAAAACCACAGCTCTGCTTCCTCCCTAACCCAGAAGACACATTTAAAAATCATTTAACTTCTGAAGAAATACTCAAAACCAACTAGAAGATATCTTTGTTTTCTCTCCCCACTCTGCCTGTGGGAAAGAATCAGGCTGAATTTAAAAGAAAACCCAACCAACCAAACAAAAAATTTATCTATCATAGAGCACCCTTGTCAGCAACAGGGGGATGTAGGTGTACATGGGGCTTAAATACCTGGGAATGAGCTTAAAATCCACATGAATGGTGTCAATGTCAGTAGCTGGCTGTGTGAGGTAAGTGGTAAGACAGCACATTAAACAGATTAGTTCAGGTGCTGTTTCTTTTTAGCTATGCCTGGTTAGCTTTTGTGTGTTGTGAACTTTTCTTGGATACAGGATCAGCTGGTTTCCTGAATTTAATTTTGGACAAAAACTCTTCTTTCATTTTGTTTGCTGACATAATTTCTGTTTCCCTGCAGAAGGGCTTTTATGGTCCACGCAGACGAAAAATGATGTTGTCAGGCTTCTTCCGCATTGGAGTCTGGCAAAATTTCTTCCGTGCTTGGAGAGGTGGATATAGTGGTAACCTGGAAGGAGAAGGATTCACCCTGGGAGGAGTATATGTGATTGGGGCAGGAAAACAGGTACTGCAGGTTTTTATGTCTCCTGTGAGACCAGAAGTTTGTTTTCTGGAATTGTTCAGTTGTTGGCCTGTTGATGTCCCATGGGGAGACTAGTTTATGAATTTGTCTCTTATATCTTTGCCTAGGGTGTGTTACTGGAGCATCGTGAGAAAGAATTTGGAGACAAAGTCAGCCTTCCGTCTGTCCTTGAAGCTGCTGAGAAGATAAAACCACAAGCTTCATAAGTGGAAAAACAGTTGCACATGTTTCTGATTAGAGCTTGAAATGTAGGATGCATTTCTTGAATGTGCAGTTTAATTGCTTAACTATTTAGGAAAGGTTCACTATTCAAACATGGAAAATGATGAAAATCCTTCTGGATTGTTCTCTGTTCCTTTGCAGCCTTCCAGGTGGTCAGGATTTCAACTGCTCCTTTGTATCTGACTGTATTAATGAAAGGCTGGGTCTAAAATGTGACCTAGCCTAGATGTTCTCAGTCAGAGACAGTCATTTGAAAACCTGTCTACCTAGGGAAACAAAACTGCTAAGGCTAGAGTAATGGAGTACCAGCTGAGAGGGAAGGATAATAAAACTTTATGTAAATAAAATGCCTTCGCTTTTTTTTTCATTAACATGTAGACACATCTGTGTTTCTAGAAGACTAAATCTTGTCAGTCTGAATAATTCTGAAATTTTGCATTCAAGACATGCCACTACATCTACACATTAAGTTACTTGTTCGTTAAATACTGGCTCCAGATCGTCCATCTCTGTGTGATTCCCTGCAAGGAAGATGATGTGACATGAGGGCAAGTTCCATTTGTGTTTAGGATTCTTCAAAAAAAAAAAGAGAACAGTATCAGAGAGCACATTAAGTAGAATTCCTCTCCTAGCTTGAATTTTGTCATAGAATGGCTGGGCTGTTACTCCTAAAAATAGATGTGGCATTGCACAATACAATCCATGAGATCCACTACCATACATGGCCAAATACACGTACCTAGACTGAAGTATGAACATAGCAGCATGAATTTTCCAAATTTTCAAATGTTTCAAAGTCTAAACAAAATTTTAACATTGCACTTAGATAGGATTATTAGGTGTTGCTTATCTGTTATTAGCTGGTGTAAATAAAAGTCTAGAGAGCTTTGGAAAAATGTGCAGGCTGAAACATATTAAGCTGTTAGAAAAATTAAAGGGAAAGATTCTTTTGTCCTGGCAGCAGATCACTCTGGACTGTAATTTTGCTTTCTTCTGATTGTAAAATTATTGAAAACTTCATGTGTCACTGGAACTGAGGGCAGGTGTACTTTGAGACTGGTAGTATGCCTGGTTTTGCTGTGTGTGCCAGTGCCTATCCATGTGTTTTGTTGAGCTGTGTGCAAAAAACAATGGCCATACATGATGCTGACTATTGAAAACTACGTGCCAAAAATTCGAAACTTCACAAATTCTGAGGTGTGGCCTTGGTGTGTGTTAATCAGTTATGCAGGTTTTACAACTGCATCATTATGGATGAAATCCTGACTTTTTTTTTAATATTTATGTCCAGGCAGAATTGATTTTAACCAAAAATATTTATATGCTCTTTAGAGTGTGTTTTTCATATTTCCTTGAAACAATGGTAGCAGTGAGGGTTTTGAGTGATTCATATGCTTCATATGGAAACTAATAAGAGATTGGACTCATGTATGCTACTGTCAACTGAAATTTGTGTTTGATTATTTTGGAGGATAGAGGAAGGAACAGGAGCTTGGAGAGTAGTGTAGCAAAGTTTATAGCAAATTGATTACATTATATGGACTTCCTATAAAGGCTCTCCTTGAAGTCATGGACAGGTGCAGAGGACCAGGTATTGTGTCTGTCTGTGTTTGGAGCTGCCCAGGTAAGTGTGCCCATAAATGGATTCTTAAAGACATAAAGGGCCTTACTGCAGAGGGACTCCTCTGAAAGCCATCCACAGCAGCCAGGCAGTTGTCAGGAGTATGCTCCATGAAAAAAAGGATTGAGCTTGAGGGTGTCTTGTCCTGGGTTTTACCACTGAAAGGCAGTAATGGTATCATGTATGCTTGCCTGACACAAGGCCCTAAAAAGTTCAAAGCATTGAGTAAGTGTCCACTTGTCTTCAGTAGGTGTATGGTTAGCGGGGAGTGCAAAGGGCAGGAAACACAAAAGAGATGCTAAAAGAAATGGGAGTGAGCTACTGTTTCTTACAGTTGCAACATGCTACTAGTAACAAAGATCTTGCAATAGGAAAATGGTTCTGATTTTTCTTTCTAGTGGGAACTAGAAAGCCTTGCCATTGGCAGAGAATGGATCTTGCTCAAAGAACGGCAAAGAAGGTACTGATCTTAGACCTCGATTTCAGGCCTTGTTCCAAGGGCTGTTTATGCCTTTCACATAAAATGTGAAAGGCATAAACAGTCCTTGGAGAATGGGATGGAAGCCAGATAGATTCCAAGAAATTGAAGATAAAGTGAAGTGCCTTTAGAATCTGCTAAATCTGGAGATATACTTACAATTTTGTGTACAGGCAACTGAATTCCACCCTCTCTGTCAGAACTGGCTGCTGGTTCTTTCAGTCAGACTACAGGAAGTCCTAGACGATGACAAGGATGTCATGGAGTTCCAGCCCTGCTCTTAGCCCACCCAAAGAGACTGTTTTATGAGCTTGGAAACAGAAGCAGGAAGCTATCTTGTCCAGCATTTATAATGTTTATTGGAAGTGTAATGGGTGTTAAACATACAAATCAATAACACTATAACATGCTGAAGTGTGCCTTGAGTGTAAAAAACATTTTTAGAAAGACCCGTGACTCTTTTTGTGTCTATTAAAATACTCATGTAAACTGAAAGTTCCCTGCTTTGTCAGGTTCCACAGAGGCATGTGCATGGTAACCCTGCCAGACCTGGGTCTGGAAGAGCGGGTTTTCCTGCTGTTCACACGGACAGTTCCTGTAAACAGTGAGAGCACTTCTTGATTTGGAAGTTACGTAAGCTTACCCGCATTTCAAAGTTTTCTAACCCCATCTTTCAGAAATCAAGTCAAAGTTTGGAGCCACAGAAGGTCAACATGGCATTTGAAAATGTTCTGAAGAATTATTATTGATAAATCTGGTTATTTTTTTCAAACCAACCCTGGGCTTTTCTGGAGTTTACTCGTCCTTTCTGATTCTGTGTTGACAAAATACAAATGGGGAGGATAGAAAATAGGTGGTGCCTGGAAGCTAGGAACAGTTAATGACAGTTGGGAATGGGTGTTCTTGAAGAAATAAAAACCCCAGCAAAATAGTAAAGGAGGAACAAATGAAATCTAAGTGAATTTCCAATGCTGCAGAGACTGCAAGGTCTGACTCTGTTTAAAGGAAAGTATATATTTTCTTTAAATTTAGAACGTTCATTGGGAAAAAAAAAAATAGTTGTTGATTTTGTTGTGCTAACAGCTACCTCTGCTGGCCCAGTTCCTTTTATGCATTTTTTTGTTTATTTCCTTTCACATGACATATACCCAAAATCTAAATAACTTCTTGGTGCATCAAATATCTCATCTGGCTCAACATTCATCTGGCTTCTGGAAACTCTAAAAGTTAGTTTATTCTGGGTTTGAGAATCAAGACTGCGATAGTAATTTCAAGCAGCTTTCCCTTGTTTGTCAACCTGTTCATCTTTTTTCAGCATATAATCAGGGTTAATAAAATCAAAAATGAAAATGCTGTTAAATCAAGGGGGTAGGTGTAATATTTTTAAAATTACCAATTGTATTTTCTCTCTGCAGTGTCCTTTTACAGCCACTATGCAAAGATTCTCTGCATCAGAGGGTGTTTTCGGTTCTGCGTTTTTGTTTCCCTGTGCAGGTTATTTATTCCCACGGCTGTCAAGTTGCCTGCAGTTGGTGCCATTTGCGAATATCCACAAAGATCAAAAAATGTCGAGGGATCCCTGCCATTTTCTGATGCGTTTCCTGGGATGCACTGTGATAGAAAATGAGCAAATTTCTCTTTCTCTCTGCACCGCTGGAGGTCACTGCTACCCCAGCCAAAATGCAGGGCAGCAGTAGAAGCGAGGATTTTTCTGCAGTAAAAGATTTCAAAAACAGATCACTGTTAGAAAAGACATCTCTTCCTGCAACTCCTGCAACGTTTTCGCTTGTGTGGGCGTTTTCCTTTAAGAATAAGAAAGTTGGAGGAAGAATATACTGTATTGAACGACTCGGTCTGTGGTACATAAATATTTCTAAGTGACTGTGGAGGGAACGAATTATTAACAGACTCACTGTGATACTTAAAAAACGTAGCGTATTACGTTTTGTGGCATTAATTTTCGATAATCCGGTGTGCGAGTGGTTTCCTTTGCTGTGCGAGGTCGGGGGGAGCGGGAACAGCTGCAATACCCACCTGTAACAGCAGAGGGACTGCGGAGGAGAGGAAAAGTGTGGAGACAGGGTGGACAACGTTCAATCACTGATTCAACCTAATCCCCCTAATTTGATTTGATATCTGACTAGTTCCATCCTAATTTATTACTCTAATCGACCTCTAACATGATAAAATGGGTTTCGCTTAAATATTTCTGCTTTCTCTTTTAGATCCCACTATTGATTTCTTTGTATTTGAAGTTGTTTGAATTCCCTCAGTAGTGTCTGGGCTTTGTTTCCCTGCACGCCCCTCTCTTTTAACCTCATGATTATCAAAACCACATGAAAATTCCAATTATAACTCTGTTTTCCAGAAGCCTTTCCCAGTAAATAGAATTTTTTACACTGAAAAGTGGTGTTTGATGATAATGCTGAGCAGATATAGTTGTGAATAGCTGTGGTGGCCATTTTCCACCAGCTGCTCCTCATAATGGATTATTCCTTAATTTCAGGAAGTGTTTTGCAGTGGTCAAAGGAAACAGCATTGACAAACTATACATGAACATCGGCCTGCACAAGTCCACTAGAAAATCAGATTTTCCATTTTCATTCCTGCAGTATTGTTACACCTTCTTACTGCTGAAGTGACTCTTTTAGAAGTCTTCCAATTTGCCCTAGCCCTTAGTTAATGGTTTCTGTGATGGATGAGATTTTCATTCTAATTTTCTTGGCAACACAGTGAAGCACTGTGCAGAGACAATGTCAAAGGCAATTAAATGGGACACAGAGAAGTTGTTCAAACTATCTCCAAGCTAACAATGAACAGTCAATTCAACTACTCTGTGAACTGCTAGCATTAACCATTTTACAAGACTATATGAAATTTGCAAGAGAACCTTTTTTTACCTAGGAATGCCCTTCTAATTCCACAGTCCTTGCATCCTAAAGCTGAATTTCCTGAAATTTCCTATTTTCCCTGCTGAATCTTAGCACTTACTTTTGCACCCATAATCTTCCCATGTCTTACAAAATCAGCATCCTGGAGCTTTCTGCCTTCTCTCTGGGCTTTCTGGAGATGGAGTATTTCTGAGATGGAGAAAGGACCTCGTCTAGTTCTTTTTACTGTCTGTTAATCCAATGACCTTTTCTAGCTGCCCTTCTCCACTTAGATCCTCCCTAAAATTCAGGTAATTCTTCTTCTAGCATCTTCTGTCAGCTTTAACACGCAATTGAAGTTTACTTCGGTTTCTAAGAAGTCTTTAGCAAGTATGGGAAGGCCTGTAAACACCCTCC
Source organism: Neodrepanis coruscans (assembly GCA_013400695.1). Classification (NCBI taxonomy): domain Eukaryota; kingdom Metazoa; phylum Chordata; class Aves; order Passeriformes; family Philepittidae; genus Neodrepanis; species Neodrepanis coruscans. The sequence goes on along the minus strand of VYZS01067713.1, from coordinate 25,488 downwards.
CTCCTCCCTTTTTTAAAAGAAAAAAAAAATTTCTTTGAACAACTGCAGGTAGAAAAGGAGAAGGACTCTCGATAATGTGGCTGATGGGTGGGTGACACACTGGTGCGTATCTGCTCTCTCTGACCTCAGAAGGGTGTTGGTGAGGGGAACTGTGTTATCAGTTAACATCTAGCACGGTTTGGGTTGTCAAGTCTGACAAGTGGAGTGGAGAATTATCGCATAAGAGAAGTGCTCAGCTAAACTGTTTGATCGCTCAGCTGTTCCTCTCACCCTGCAGCTGAGCACTCCGTGTGATTGCTGCTGTCTTGGCGAGCAGGCTTGCTCCTGAGCAGGGAGAAAAAGTAATTCCCCAGAGTCCAAGGGCTGGAGGTGAAGGAAATGTAGAGAACATGAGGCGGTCTGTACTAACACCTATGGTGCTGCCCTACCTCCCTTGGCTCTGCCTTCCTGAGCATCAACTTATTTCCATAGTTAGCGAGGCACTGAAGGAATTAGTTTTGCTCTATATATGAGGACGGGAACGAAGGTGACAGAAGTGTTTCCCGGTGCCAAGAGCGATCACAAGGTACAGAAGGGGCACAGAAGCAGCGCACGGAGGTTGGGAGCCAAGCGGGACAGGAAGGGGGGGCAGTTCCCACCTGTCCAGCGGTGACCGCCGCAGGTGGGGAGCCACCCCTCGCCCACCGCATGAACTTTAACAGCTCAGCCCTTCCTTCCCCTCCCTTCTCTCTTCCCAACCCCTCCGACAATTGACATAAAACCCCTGGCACAGCTGACGATTCAAAATACTCTTCGCAGCAGTTTTATTTTTTTTCCCTTCGCCTTCTGGCTTTCCAGGTAAGCTCGACCTTGCCTTCAGTATTACGCAGCATGTGCTGTCCCTGACACGATGATTCGTGGCCCTGCGGGGGCAAGAGGCGCCGCTGAGAGCAGGGCCGTGCCGGGCTCCCTCAGCCGGGCTGGGCTGAGCCCCTTCCGCAGGGCCGGGCGGGGGACGCGGCCGTCCCGCCACGGGACGAGTCAGGGACAACAAAGCCGGGGGCGCTGCTGGGCGGCCCCGCTCTTCCCGGGCCGAGTCGCCCAAGGGCTGCGGGGGAGGGACTGCGAGGAGCAGCCGCTCCCTCCCCGCCGCCGGCGCTGCAGCCTCTGCCCGGCCCCGGTGCTCGAGGGAAAACCAGCAGGAGCCCGGGGGTTCGGAGGGAGAGCTGGGCTTCCTGCACGTCCCCTTTGTGTGAGCACGGCTGCGTGCGGAGCGGGCGTGGCCGGGGCCGGGCGAGCATTTCCGCGCTGCCTCGGGCCCGGCGGGAGCGTGGCGGGGCTGGGGCGGAGGGGGCTCGCCTGGCGCAGCTTGGCCGCGCTGACGCGGGGAGGAGGGTCCGGGAGCGTCGCTGTGTCCATGGACTGACCGAGGGAGCCCCGGTTACACTGACCGCCGCCTCGCCCTCCGCCCAGCTCGGCGCAACTTAGCGAGCAGGCTGCTGCCCCCGGTGAGTCCCTTCTCCGCCCCGCCCGGGCATCGCCTCAGCCGTCAGTCCCGGGGTCTCGCTGTCCAGAGTGCCCCTTTTTCCCCCGTCTTTAAGCACCGGCATTTTGATTTCCCCTTGGAGGAGCACGTCTGTCCCCCGCCGCATCCCCTGGGGGCTGGCGGTCCCTGACCCGGGCGGGGAGCAGCCCTCGGCAGCGGCCCTTCGGCTTCCCAAGTTTCCCGGCAGCGCGGGGCTGTGGCGAGCCCCTGCCATTGTCCTTGTCCATCTAAGGAAGCCGGAGAGGCCGAGCGAGGCTTCTTCTGGGAGTTCACGCGAAGTTGATTCGTTGAGGTGCCACGAGGGAGAAAAATTAAACCCTAAAACTAAAGCCGTCCCCTCGGGGGCTGCAGCCGCAGTGCCGCCTGCTCTGAGCCCCCCCGACTGCGGCCGGACCCGCCGCCAGCCCAGGCGTGGCTGCTGGGGGAGCAGCAGCGCGGGGACGGTGAGGATTGAGGCCCGTAACTTAATTTTTAAAAATTATTTTAAGTTTAATTGCCTGTGGGTTGTGACAGTGAGCGACCTCTGAAACCCTCTCAGCCGCCTGCCGAGCCAGGCCCGGCCGCACCTGAGGTGATGCTGCAGGGCCGGGTGAGTTTCGGCTCTTGCTTCACCCTCCGTGCTCGGTGACTTAGCGGTTTCATTTTCAGACTATCTGAGTAAATAAATAAACCCCCTCAATGAAACCAGTCCCACGCTGTAAAAGAAGTTACTTGTTTGTTTCTTCCCTTAGTGAGTCTTTAAAGTTTGGTGTTAGAGTGAAGGGTATTTTAAGATAACTGGCAGGCCAGGATTTTTCCAGCATTGCTTTTTTGTTTGCTTGGGGTTTTATTTGTTTGTTATGGGGACATAAAGCTTGTGACCTGGAGCTCTGGATAAAATGGGAGGAAATCAGTTCCTGGAGAATGAAAGTATAGGGTGTATCTTGTTCCCGAGTGCTCCCTCCCGAGATGATCTTTCTGGCGTGACTCATGTGCTCTTACAACTTCTTGAAACACTTCATACTCACAATAAACGCGTGAAACTTTAGATGCTTGGGTGTGGAAGGTTAGGGAGTTCTCTGCCTGACAGAAGAATTGTGTGCAGAGAGAAGGGAGCAGGTGGGAATTCAAATCTAGTCATTAGTGTGAAGCAGAAATGAATGGGAGTGGGGGGGTTACTACTTTGTGGCTTTTGCTTCTGTTTCAGCACAACCAAAATGTGTTGCATTTCTTTTGGGGTTTGTTTTGGTTTGGGTTTTTTTAAGGAATCCAGGACATTTTTATCGGTGGAATGGTGTTCTTTATCCTCTGGCTAATGACGCTGGAAAAAGTACTTTTAGGGTGTCATGTGTATCCTTTTAGCTCTGTTCTTGGAGGGTGGGGAAGGAAGAATAATATAGTGTGCTTGCCCATCCTTAGAAGATTGTCGTGGTAAAAATTATAATGCCACTGAAACAGCAGTTTTTAGAAATAGCTTCCAAAAAGTTTGGAAATGCACTTACAACAGATAGTTTTGAAAAAACAAGGTGTAAGTAAGTGACGTGTTTGGTATTTTATTTTTGTTGGTCTTGCTCACAAATGGACTTGTTAAGGTGGAGTCTTGGTCTAAATAGCAATCATGAAAGCAGCTTTTCTGGCTGCTGTGTGCTCCATGTGATTTTTCTTTAGTGTAATTTGATCCAATTAGCTTCTTTTGTAGCTTCCTGCGTGTAAGAAGTGTTATCTCCAATCCCCAAATTGTAAGAAAACTCACTTAGGTCTTGAGTCCTGTTCTTGTTTCTGGGCACAGGCTTTGCCTGATATTGATTGCACTGTAGAAAAATTAATCTTGGGCTGTTTTCCTGTTTAAAGCCTCTTTCCTGTCCTCCCTGCTTGCTTGCAGGGAGCAGGAGGGTGGCAGAAAAGAAAGAAAAAGGATCATCTGTTGTTAGAAACGGTGTCTGTGCAAGAGCCCTCACATAGGTAACACACCTAACAGGACTGAAAGGGTGTGCTCTGGATTATCTTTTGGTAGCTTAAGACCTTCTAATACTTATTGAAAAGACTGTGAAGAGCCCTTGCTCTGAGCCCTAAAATACTATTTAATTGGGACACTTCCCTTAGTATTGAAGATAAAACCTTTTGCTCTTCAATGTAGGAAGAAAACTGCTGACATAGTGTCTTATGAATTTGATCTTATCTGGGTGAAGAAATTTAGGTTGTATGCTGACTTCTGATGAATACTGATGCCTTAAATTGCTTTGTTTTAAGGCTGACCTCTGACTTTCTCAGAGGGATTTTGTATTTGGTTTGAGAAGTTTTGATGAGTGGCTACTAGTTTGCCACTACCTGTAAATGGCTCTCTGGAAAAAAAAGATGTGGGATTTTTCTGCTGACAGAGTCCTACAATTAATTCTTAAGTCTTTGATCAAGTTTCTCCTCATGGATTAGGTGTGGCACAGTTGGAGCACTGATCAGTGTGAATCAATTAAGCTCCTGTTTTAATCTGTGTTAGAGTTCTCATTGGGGGGTCTGTGAGGGGAGGTGGAGTCTGCAGAGCTGTTGGCAAAACTGTTCCACAGTAATTCCTTTATGTAATTTTTTACTTTTACAAAAATTTCCACCTGGGTGGGTGTGGAAAAATCTGTGGTTTTCAGCCACACTTGCCTCGTGGGCTCTGTGTTGTGCTGCTTTGCACTGCTTTGCACTGTGGCTTCCTGCCTCAGACTTCCTGTTCTCGGTAGAGCGGGATCTGGTATTTCGGCACCCCTGGTGTGTTTCTCGGGCAAACGGGGCTGCAGTTCCCAAAATCCACAAACACACTTTGGTTCTGATTTTGCTTTGGGCTGAAGTACCTCAGGTAATGTAAATCAGACCCTTAAACAGTAAATGGTGCAGGCTGTTGCTAAAAGGGAATGAAGAAGAGGTTCCTTTTCCAGATGGCTTCTGGTTGAATGTCCAAAGGATTGTCCTGTGTCTTCCTCACTAGTGGTGCTCAGTTCTAAAATCTATTCCTCTTCTAAAGCTGTAGCTTGTGTGAAGGTACTGATTCTGTCTTTCAACCCTGGGCACAGCTTGGGCAGGAACAGGGTCCTTCTCCTTGACCCACTGGCTTGTTCTCAGGCCAAGAGCATCTGATAAAGGTTAAGAACAACGTCAGATAATTGAACTAAAGCTTATCAGGGTTAGGTATATGTGGGATTTAAAGTTTAATAGTTGGGTCCTCCCAAGAACACCAAGATTTGATAAATTTAGCAAGCAAAGAAAAGGGAGGGGCTGAAGTGTCTGGGCTTAGATGCCTTAATTTTAAAAGCAACCATAATTTAATTACTTAAATATAGTTGAATGTCTCACATTTGAATTTTTTTTTTTTGCATTGTAAAACAGTTTGTCTTTATTCTGGATGACTGAGCAAAATCTGCTTTCAGTGTGGTCAGCCAGCTTTTGGGCAAATTCTTCCATTTTGGGCATGTCCCGAGTGAGGATCAGAGCAAAGGGTTTAATCTGCACAAAGTGGTGATCCTCAAATATTGGCAGTGTAAGAGACTGTGATGTTTGCAGCTGAAACCACTGCCTTGAATGGCCAGGCTTCTGCCCAGTCTGACATAAATGTTGGAATTGAAGCCTTCAGAGCGAAGTATCAATTCTCCTTGATTGTTCACACATGAATTCTGTTTCTGTTGTGCAGAAAACTTTTAGCAAATGAAAGCAAAATGTGCTGGCCACAAGAACAACTATATCCAGACCCAGGGCTCTTAGCTGGGTTTAAAAATAAGTTTATTTTCCTTTCTGATTCAAAGTGTACCATGGCCCCTGTTTGGCAGGGTGGGTCAGCACTTGTTTTGTTTCAGTGTTTCCTGTCTTTCTTCACCTCTTTTGGAGCAAAGCAACAGTGTTTTATCCCTTTCATGGTAGTACAGTTCATTTATGATACTCGAATGAAAGAATTCCTGTTCTAAATCACAGCGCCTGCTTACATGTGTTTCTTCTGAGAGCCCTTATGTCCCTGTCCTTAGAAGTCTGCACAAACGCTGAAATCTTAGGCTCTTCTTCATCCTTAATCTGAACCCAAGTGCGAAAGGCGAGGGTGTGATAAACACAGGGTTTGCTTCCCCTGGATCTTTGCCGTAAGTGTTGTTGAGTGTTGTCCTGGTACTACAAGAGAGCCTTACTCTGTTTTACACTCCTGGTCTAGAGAACAGGTATTTACAGCAAACTGAAGAAGTTCTTCTGTGTGAACACCTGTACTGAAGCCCCCAGATGCAGTTGGAGGTCTTTGGCACTAATTGGCTCAGGCACTTGACAAGCTCCTGTGTGCACGTGAGCTGTGGCTTTATGGGTTCTTTAATTTGGGCTTTTTCATTCCCTTTCAGGCAGGCTGCCAGTGTACAACCCCAAATACGTTCATGTGGCCCAACAGCCCTTTCCAAAAAGCTTTTTTTCCTCTTTTTAAAGTTTTTTGTTTCCTGCTCAAAGACTAAATAATTCATACTTGAGTCTCTCTGCAAAGGTGTTTTCTCTAAAAGATTTATGGACTTGGAGGTAACAAAGGCAAGTTCGAGTTGCTGCACTTGCAGCTATGGGATAAAGCACAATATTCAGCTGAATGCAATGAATTTTAATATTTAAAAAAAGTAATTTGTTGTACTTGGCAAAAGCTGTCTACTCTTGCTTTGGGATATCATATGAGTGCTGAAATATGTTCACTGACACCTAGAAACTCCTGGAACAGAAAAACAAAGGGAATAGCATCAAGTAACTTGCATCTGAAAAAAGACACGTGAGATGCTGGACTTTGGTCTCTGACAGCTCTGACTGCCAGGATATGGAGCTGTTTCTTTTGATGCGCATTGCTTTTCCCTCAACATTTAATTATTGTTAAATGGTGCTCAGGGAAGAGCTTGTTGTGTGAAATACGCCTGCGGTGGTGTAGCCCTATATAATAAAGGGTACAAAACAGCCAAGCTTTCTACCCTGCCCTGAGTACCGGGTTACTTCAGTTCGTCTGTGTGGCAGCCTGTGAAGGAGGAAGGTTCATGGAATAAGTTGTCTGACTTGAAACTAATGGAGAGCAATTAGTGAAATGACTCCTGGAAGACAATAAGGTGGCTTTCTTTGCCAAGTGTACAGTGCTGAGATTGCAAAGGGCATTTTGACAAAGTGGTCATAGCAGGGTCTGTTGCTACAAAGTAAAAGGTTTTCAACTGAAAGTTTGTCCAGCTGAGGCAAGTGAGAAGGGAAAGTGGTGTTGCATTTTGTTGTTTTTTTCTCCCTCCGAGCTGTGGTGCTTGTGGAAGCAGTGATGCTGCCAGCCTGTTAAGATAGCTGTTTGCTGTGTTATCCCACTTTTCCATCAGGAAGTATGCTTCTCATTTTATTAAAGGCGCAGGTTAGGAAGTGTTTGTGTCTAACCCCTGCCCCTTCTGATTGTGCCGGTGTCTTTGCTGCTGAACTGGTGCAGAGGCTGAGGGACTGAAGGAGCGCTGACCGTGTCCCTGCACGGCCTTTGCTGCCCTGAGCTCTAAAATGGCACAGTGTTGTTCTTGGCATAATCCAGGGAGGTGAAAAGCCTGTTTTTCCTCCTTCCCCCGGGGCGGATGCAGAGTGTTTGGGCGAGACAGTTGAGGGTTTCTCACGACCTGCCGGAGCACTGGCTCTGGGGGAAGGGCTGGAGCTGTTCGGGCACGGGCTTGACCTGAAGCCGTTTGGGCTTTGCCTCTTTAATCTTTTCCCTGTGTTGTGGCAGCATGTGCAGAGTGCTCTGCAAACCTGCTTGCTGTGTCTCCTGAAGCATCGGCTTGTTCTGTGTGTTTGGCCTGAGACATCTCATCCGCGGAGGGGCTGACAGGAGTCGGATCGTGGGGCATTGGCGAAGGCCCTTTTGGCACGTCTGCGATGATTTCTGGTGCTGCCTCAGAGGTACCTGCTGGTTGGCCTTTGCAAGTTGCACAAGTGTGTTTCTTTAGCAGCGAGTCAGCAGAGGCACTAATGACACGGTTGCTGAGCTGTCTGCGTGGCCACGAAGAGCCATTTTCTCTTGCGGGCTGTCAGCTGGTGATTGTCCTTCTCGGCAAGTCGAACAAGGCTGTCCGGGTTGTGTTGTGATGCAGCTGGGGGAGGGCAGCAAAAGCTTTAAAGCATTGTCCCCACACTCTACGTGCATTAACACCCCATTCCCCCAGGGAGAGCATCCCCTGGCGCTGGGAGGGGCCTCATGTGGAGTGAGTGTTCCTCTGGTGTTTGAGAACGTAGGTCCTGTTACTTAGGGTGGGAGGGGAGAAAAAAAAATTAAGGCTTTATGGATTGAGCTCCACATCGTGTTTGCTGACATGGAGTCAGCATTGTTTAACCAGAACAAGTGGTGAATGGAACTTGTATTATACAGGTACTTGCAGTCAGTTCTTAGCGTGCTAATTACTGGAGATCAGATATCAACGCTGGAATTCTTTTTTTAACTAAGAGATACCTTGATCTGGTTTAAACTGTTAAAGTATTTTATGATATGTAATATGTATATTTATATGTTATATAAATACATGTATAGGAACATTCAGTGTGAAGCCTAAGAAATATGGTGTGAATGTGGACAGACTACACATTATATCCAAAGTAAGGAATGTTTATAAGAAAACAAAAAACAAAGCCCAAAGCAAATTATATGGTCAGCACTTCCTTATTGTATATTGCTATAATCAATTTCTTGTTTTTCTCTCTTGTGAAAAAGGAAAATGAAGGTATATACTTTTTGACCAAAATGTAACAGGTGATTGAACAAGTGGCATTCCTGGAAATGGAAAAAAACCCCACAATATGTGTAAAAGTTTAGGATGTTGACTGAAGAAAGAGGTTGGTGGCAAAGAAAGTTGGTGTCTTCCTCTCTTTTCTCTTCTAAGTTATTACTTACTTTCTGTGTTAGTGTGTTACAGCAAATGGAGGAACCCATTTTGTTCTTGAAACCTTTTGGTCTGTAGGGAGGTGTGGGAGGGAGCAGACAAAGTGCAAGGAATAGGTTTTGTTGCTGTTAGGTTACTAAATGGAAGTAAAATTATTCCTCAGTCATGAAATAGAAATACAATTATTCTCCAAACTGGAAATTCTGGCTCCTCAGATAAGTATTTACTTTGTGAGGGTTCCAAAACCTTTCATTGAAAGGGGAAAAAAAGTTAAATTACATGCTTCCTTTAATTTAAGACCTTGAGTTCTGCCTTGCTACTGTTGATATTCCAGAGAGTGGGTATGTGTTTGCTCTCTTGAGAGGTGGTAGAAAACAGTGGAGGAGTTTGGATCAGCTAAGATTATTCTGGCTACTTGTTCTAACAGGTTTTGCTCCCTGGAGTGAATAAACTCCTGGTCAGAATGACTGACACACTTCATGTGTTTCACAATACCTGAACTTTCTGCAAAATGAAAGAGAAAACAGCTTTTGGCTTGTGTGTACTGAGTTACAGCACAGGCAAGGCCCTGTTTAGATTGAACTGGTCTGCTATCTCTTGCTTTGTCAGACTAAGGTGTATACACTGTTTGCAATCAGCTACTTTGCGCAGATTTTCCTTGAACCGAGAGATCTCTGCCTTTGTCAAGCACTGCTTCATGTTGGAGCAGAATGTATCTTACTGTTCACTTACTACTCCAATGAACTTCAGGTCAGTGGAGCAGAACTAGAGTAAACCTACTAAAATGTAGTGGATAATTGAGTTGGGCCTTTCCTCCATGTCAATAATTAAAAGTATTTGCTGTTAAAATCTATGTGGTCAATACTTGCAGTGTCGTTAACTTTTATTCTGACCAGTTTGGATAAATGAAAATATGGAATCTGTGGAACTGTTTTTGTTTTGTGGATTTTTTTAGCATTAGTAGTAGCTTTTTTTGCTGAGTAGGAATAAATACTTCTACATGTGAAAGCAAGGCCAGCCAACTGTGTCTTTTGGTAGCATCTCTAGGAAGAAGGGTGAAAAGTGAACTTGTTACAACTGCTATTGTCCTCTGTCACAGCTTTTTAATTGCTTTGGAAACAGTCCTGAATTCTTGCCTCTTTCAAGTCTTCGTGTAGTTCTGTTAGCTTAAGAAATGAAGCGAAGCTGAAAATATTCTGTGAATCATGGCTTAAATAGCCCCTTGAATTACAGTTTTGCAGTGTAGAGCTTTTATTCCCAAATTCTGGTGATGTTTGCTGAGTGTGCAGTTCAGAGGAGGTTCTTGTTGTGCATGGATCTTATTCCTCAGAATGTGAAGTGTCTGGGTGCTGAATGTTACTCTGAGTTCAAAGTACTTACATGGAGGCAGCTCATCCACATAAAAGCAGTGGCTTGGCCAAAAGCACATCGTTACTTTAGTGTGAGTTCTGTAGGGAGCTGAAGCAGAGCTCGTCTGCATCACTGCTTCCATGTTTTGGGAACACCGATGGGCTTTTGTTGCAAGTTTTGCCACGTTGTTGTTTGTGCTGTAGTGAATAAAGCCTGGGCACTGAATTTGGAAAGCCTTCCCACTTGTAGGGGGTTCTTTCTGCTCTAAGGGATTGTTTTGTAGAATTTGCACTGGAGCAACTTGTGCTTGAAATATTCTTCAGATACTCTGAGGACTTTTAGTCTTTAGCACACCAGAAAGTAAGGACCCCAGATGATCCTGTCTAATTGTCTGGCTTTGGTCATGTTTTCCATTGACTTTTGAGATCTTTTACCAGATTATTTTGCTGATAAAATCTATTAACGTTACATGTCTTCCATCCTGAGTCTTTCAGGTTAAAAAATACCTTTTTGTTTATTAGTTTTCAGGTTTCCTCTAAGAATAAGTGAACATTTCTCTGCTCATCTGGGTTGCAGCAGAAATAAATATACTTGTAGTCCTTAAGAGCACCTTGTCTTTTCTTTGTGAGGCACCAGTCTGAGTTTCTTGGAGACAAAATTGCAAAATGACATGTGCTTGCCGGGAGCTCTTGAGTCATCGGCAGGACCATTATCTCTGTTTCCAGGAACTGATCGGCCTGTCAGTTGTTCCTGGCTTTTGTTACACCAGCTCAGTCCCTACAGGTGGAGATTTGACGCCCAGCTGCCAAACACTGGACTGAACATTAAGACTCCTTTGGTGGTCATCTTCTGTCTAGGCTGTGGAAAGAGCAGTCTATAGGTGCCTATTTGTTGTTCCATTTTCAGAGAGTCTTAAGAATGTCTCTGGTAAAAGGGATAGGGCCTTCTTTCAACTTCACAGAAGATGTAATGACTGAGCACCTCCAAAGAAAGATGCAGCTTTTTTTATGGGCACTATGTCTTGAATGATTGATGCTTTTTGATACAGATTTGCTGTTGATGGATTAATGGAATTAAGGAGTCACAGGAGCCATAGGCCAAAGTGCATCTCTTGCTGTATTTTAAATTCTTATTCCTCAGTCTATTCTTCTTTTGGCTTTGCTCATTTGCTCCCCCTTGTATTGGTGAACAGTAGTGAAGGAGCCAACAGATTGCCAAGTTCTTCTTTATTTTCTCTTGCCTCAGTTCTGCCCCTTTTCCTCAGCTTCATCCATTTCAGTGTGTTATCTCCGTGTGTGGTGTGGCCTGTGGTGCTGGTCTAGGCTGGCACTGGGGGGGTGCTGCATTTCTATGAGCACAATCAACTGCCACTGCTTTTGCCTTCCATCCTTGTTGTGTTCCGTCTCCTGACTGCACCTATGCTGGCACTTGTGTGTGCCCTGGGAAGGGAGAGTGGAAGGCTTAAAAGTGTTCACTGCTTGGTGCATGGTACAGGATCACAGAGTTGATATGAGGATTTGCTCTGTGATTTTGCTCCGCTGAGTAGGTTAATTAATGGTTGTGGGTTTTAGGAGGGGCAGGGAAGGGCATCAGGACTCTACATATGGTGGTAGTACTGGCTGAATGTGGAGCTTAGGTGTGCTTTGTGAGGTTAATGCTTCCTGAGGATTAAAAGAATTTGTGGCCCCACACCTAGAAACAAATTTTGCTTCAGTTCTTGATTTAAGATGTCATCTATGAGGATTTCTGTGCATGTCCACACTGGATTAGTTAATAGGTCACATCTTCTGTTTTCTGAGAGTTAAAGTGTATATATTCAGAATGCTACAGTGGTGATATTCCTAAGGTAACAGTGGAATTGTGGGTGTAGGAATGCTTTGGAAATGGAAGTAGCCTCTTGATGAATAGCTACATTTCCCCCCCTCACTAAAACTGTAAACACAAAGTTATATATTCTAACAAAGCAGCAGTGCTCTGTATTTAATTTTTAGAAATTCCTGTTGCTGTGAGTGGGTGATAAGTGTCAGCTGACAGACACAGTGTGACTTGCTTTGTCTGAAACACAGTAGACAACGTTATTAGTCTGTGCTGCCCACGTACTACTTTAATCTTCCAAGTGTTTTGTAGTATTGCCTAAGCATAGTTATGTGCCTGTGATGTGAACTAAACAAACTACTGATGTAGCAGATTCCGAGACCAGTAACAGATGATGCCTCCTACACTGGGAAACATGGATGCTTTTAGTATAAAGAGGGGAAGGTGGCTGTGTGGCCTGAGTGGATTGCTGCTTCTGGTTGTAGTGCTGGGGGGAAGTCAGACATACCTGCACTTCAGATTTATTATACCACTTTCATACATCCACGTGGTGTTCAGTGGTCTGTCAAGAAGAACCGAAAGAATTCTGAAGAAGTCAAGTCAGCTCTCAAGATAAGATAATGTTTCATGTCTGGGAAGCCCTATGCTGTTATAGCCTCTTGCTCCTATCACCTCAAAGCATTAAAAAGAAGTAGTTATGTAAAAAAAACCCACTTTTCCATTCTGTTATAATACTGGGATTGGCATTGACTGGGGCATCTTTCCAGTTGCTGGAAGAAGTGGGGAGAAATGTCTTGCAAGCTGATGGTTGAAACCATGAGGAAGTGGGGAGTGGTGCTTATCAATAAGGGTACTTCTGGTGCTCTTATTGCTGTGAAGAGTTTCACTGAAGTTGAGAATAGTTGGATATAAGTCCCAATGCCAGAGAGGGTAAACTAACCAAAAGGAAATCTTCAAACAATGTTTGGATTTTAGGTCCTGAAAAGCTTTGCTTGCCTTTTTGCCTCAGATTATATTTTAAGCCTCTGTCTAGTAGAACCCCATTTTTGGGGCATTTAATGATGTGCTAACTAAATGCCACCTGCTGCCTCCTCCTTTGTAGAGGTAGCAGCAGCAAAAGCAATGTTTCATATTATTAGTATGTTCATTTTACAGTTGCTAGTCCTGTTTTTTTACCAGGTTCCCAATTTTCACAGGCAGGGAGGCACAAGAGTGATGGAAGCCTCAGTGTGTCTGCATCTGCAGGATGTGTTTGCGCTGACAGCCAGTGAATTGCTGTAATACAAGATTATACTCAGGTGAATGAGATCTTGGGCTCTTCACAGATTAGTGGGGTTCTGCTCTTGCACCCTCTTTCTTCTCTTCCCCAGGCACATCAGACTTACTGACTTGTCCAAGTGTACGAGTACTGATTGTTGAAATATAAATTGCCATTTGGAAACTGAAAAGAAGTTGAGAACCAATTTTATTTTTTGTTCTCTTGTGTTCTCTCAGCTGCAGGCTTAGATAAGCATATCAGAAGAGCGGTGCTTAAGCAAGTGTTCTTTGCAGGGATTCATAATAGTGAGGTTCTTAAATGTTTGTCAAGTTGGATGGATTGAAAAGTTCAGTAGCTAAAGTTGAACCAGGGCATGAGGAAACAAAAAACTCTCTACTTGGGAATGCATGTCACAAAACCCATTTTATGTAATATGCCTGGGTCACATTTAGGAAGATCCTTTCCAGTCACTGCCTGTACTACTGTAAAATCCAATTTCCTTTGTTTTAATGAAAGTGAAGTGCTTCTTGCTATAAATGAACTGTGAGCACCAGAATCTAGTCATAAGATGAGGTTTTGGAAGGAAAGAACCTTGTTTTCAGTGTTTGGTTAAAATGATATGAAAATCAACAGCTGAACTGTGGAAATACCAAGCTCAAGTATTAATGGTGAATATTCATGCTTTCTAGCCTATCAAATTTTACAGGTACTGCTTCTGTAATGATGTGCAACATATCCTTTAATCTTTCTCCAGACTCTCCTTTTCTCTGAAGTCTTTACTGAGGAAAAGATGTTTGAATTCTGACTTGATTCAATTTTTCTTCTTTCCATATAGAATCAGGAGAAAGGTTTTCTTCTTTTAATGATATTTTCTGTTGCTACTGTGTCTGTCCAGTGCTAATCTGAATTAGCCTGTGGGTGATATATGTGAAGCAACCTGCATTGATGGCACGTACTTGAAGGCTACTTAGGTGTTGTTTGCCTTTGTTATATATAAATTAGTCTACTTCATGTCAAGTGGATCAGTATGACTATTGTAACCACCAATTTTCAGTAGGATCTGAAGATTCTTGCACATGTGTGGCAGTTTAGCTTGGAAAAAAAACAGAAATGATTCTCTGTCCCCAGGTCTTGCAGTCTTACTTTGGTATCCCAGGTCACAAGATTTTCCAGTTGTTTTGTTTTTTTTTCCCCATAGCTACTTAAGGATATGGAGGGTTCTACCAAAATGTGCCCTCCTTAGATTTTTCTACATGGTCTTGATATTTCTGAAAACTATTTTCATTTGGTTGAGCAGCAAAGAAACTGTCTGACTGGACTTGTAGGGGGATGAGGGATGTGTCTGGACTAAGGAGGGACTCTGTGTTTCGAGATGAAAGCCAAGCCTGACATGAGAAGGAAAATTAAAGTCAATTTGAGATCTCTGTTCAGTCTTGTGGACTGGAGATGTCTGTTTTGTGTCCTTGATCTGTGTGTGTGGTTTTAGCTTTGGAGGAAAAAGTACAGCTTGAAATAATTGTGGTTTTGAAATTTCAAGAAATAAGCTCCTTCAATAAGATGCTGTTGGTAGTACTCGATTATTTTGAATGACAATTATGGATATGTCACTTAAAAGATAAAGCAAGGTGTTTATTGTATTGAATGGGATTCTCAAAGCTGGCAGGTATTTACTTCTGTTCCTTCTTTTGGTGAGGGTGTTTTTTGTATACTCAGGTGCAAATTGCTTCCTGGAAAAAAAAAACAACCAAAAAAACAGAAATTAGCTTACCTTCTCATAACTGTAGATGTGGTGGTGTTCTTGAGTTTCTCTGTTCCATGTAAATTTCAGGTTTTGCTGTGTAGGCTTGGGTGTTGCTTACAGTCTGAATGTGCAGCCTAGCGCAGTACTTTTTCTTAGTTCTGAGGTGTTAGAAAATTCTCCATGCTTGCTTCCTTCCCTTTGCAAGGCTTTCACTGACATTTATCTCAAGTGAGTGGAGAGTTGAAATATGGAACTGCTGCTTGTTTGTCACAGGCAGTGCTCAGCTGTCCAGAACGAGAGTGCTTTGTCTTCCTTGCTCTGGCTCTTAATTTCACAGCTTGTCCTGTTTGTTTTCTTGTGCATGGCATTTCTGCAGGTGTGGTTTAGTTAAGATACTCTGAAAAGCTGTAATATTCAGAACTACTTGAGCAACAGTTGCAGTTGAACCTTATTTCCAGTGTATGTGAGGAAGCAAACCAAACTCAGCAGAGCAGATTGGCTCTTAAGCAGTGGGGCTTTTGTCCTTGATAATAAAACCTCTTATGGGATATGATCAGGTAAAGAAATATTAAAGTATGTAAAGGACCAGGTACAACTGCCTATTACATTTAGCAATCTGTAGGCACTGAGGGTTTCAGTTTAGCACTTCTTACATCCTGCCAGCTGGGCTGCTGGGTGTGCAGTCCACGGGGTGTGTGTTCAGACTTGCGTAAGTCCAAGCACCCATCTGTGTAAGTAAAATGGTTTTGAGGGAGTCAGAAAGAGGATGAATGTTCACTTGCTGATGCAGATCTTTCTAGGCAGACTGGATAGCTAGTTTCTTTTTTGGGTGTGCCTTCCCTGTTACCGCAGAAGGGTGCTTAAAGATAGGATTGTTAAGCAACAAATACTTAAAGGGAGTTGAGGGTCAGTGAAAGTTTGATCTGATTTTTAAAATACGTCTGAATGGCGTATGGTACATGTTACTGTATCCCTTGTGAAGAGACATCTGGAAAAAAATTGTTTATTATTGGAGTCTTTGCCTGTAATTATTCTTGTTGTTTCTCCTCTTTACAGACACTGTGCCATAGAAGATGCACTATTACCGATATTCTAATGCAGAAGTCAGCTGTTGGTACAAATACTTGCTCTTCAGCTACAACATCGTCTTTTGGGTGAGTACAAAATGTCGA
>VYZS01067711.1:5323-15508 GCA_013400695.1 Neodrepanis coruscans | reverse complement strand
TTTTTTTTTTTTTTTTTTTGTCCCTTTGAGCCACAAATGCTGGGAGCCCTGAGGCCCTAACTGATGGGCAGAACTTGCTGAAACACAGATTACCCCACTTACAGGAAACCAAAATTGTTGAAACAAATGCTGGAACAAAACTCAGGAATGAGAAGCCTTTCCATGGATTGGAAATGCCAGTTGTCAGTTTGTTTAGTTCTCAGAAGACTTTGAAGCATTTGGGTTGATGTTTTTGGTTTAGAAACAAAACAGCTGCCTGGTCTCCTGAGTCTATGCCAGGAGTCCCCACTCCCAGGAACCCTTTTGTGCTGTCTCCACATTATTTTCCAACAAAAAACTATTTCGCAGGAGAGTTTATATCCAGTTTCACTGGGAACCACTGCTCAGTCTTAACAAGCCTGGTACTATCAAGGGAATCTTGGACCCCATCTTGAGCTCTGTTTGGTTCTTATTCCTTCTTTCTTGGAGCTTTGCCTTGCCGTCCCAAACTACGTATGAAGAGGGGCCTTGCTGTCTGAGTAAAGGCTTCCAGGTTTCAGGGTCTTCCTATTCCGAGAGCCTGTGAGAAAAACTTTCAGTTCTGTCTTTTCAGGCAAAGATTTTTTCTTTCCTTTCTTTCCCATCCCTTTACAATTAATTAGATAATATTTTTGCTACTGATCCATTCTTCATTAAAAAGCTGAATCCCTTTTGTTAGATCTGGTTGGAACAAAGGTAGGAAAATTTATGTCTTAATTTTAGTTCATTATGGCAGAGAGCATCCCACCCCATCACTCTCCCTCTCCCCCTCCTCTTCCAAGCCCTCCCTCTTCCTTTGGAGGATCAGTTATCACTTTGCCCCTAAACTCCTCACATTCTGCAAAGGCATTGGAGGAGCCTTCACTGCCCTTTATCTTCCACTGCCTCATTAAGAGAAATGAACCTGAGTCTGAGAGAAATGACACAAGGGAAATAAAAATATAATCCCTTGGTGCCACCTATAATGAATTGTTATGAAAACCATGAAAATATCTGTCTGCAGATATTGTTCTTTGATTTGAAGTCAGTGTTGTAAGTGGTAATTTTTGTCATTAAAGCTGTTAATCTGCGCAGCGTTCCTCATAAGTTTTTATGAAGAAAAACAGCCCTGCTGCCTACATGCTCATGCAGGGAGCTTCTGAGCAGTGCTACATGAACAGGGTGCCTTTGAATAATTATCTTTAATTATAGCCGAGGTGGTTGTCTGTCTCAGAGATGGGACTGTTTCATGGCAGCCTGCTGTCCATTGCTGTGAGGGTTTGGGATGAGCTGGTTCATCTGAACCTCACTGACACCTTAGTCCCCAGCTGGCTGAGGATGAGCTGTGGGCATGTCCCAGGGCACTGAGCTCTGTGTGTGTGTGCAATTAGCCACAGTGATTCTCCCAGCCATATGCTTTTGAGTTTGGGAGGGGACTGTAGGGGATCTTTGCATCCTAAGCCAAGATGAGCCATTGTGAACAGAGTTGTGCTAGGAGTATTATTCTATTTTGTCCTTCCCCAGCAGTCACAGGACTGCAATCCATATTCAATTTTTCTTTAGTGGGGTCTTCTTCTGCCATATCTGAGTATTCCATGAGATTCCAGGTAATTGCTTTCCATTCTGTGCATGCCAAGACAGGGCAGAGGGGTTCTTACTGCTCCCTTCATCAATGCCCTGGAATTACTGTATGTAATTCCAGTGCATGCAGTGTGACTGTATTCCATTATGCCTAGGTAACACTCCAGAAAGAAACCTGATTTTGGGGAGGGGAGAAACCATAGCAGTCATAGATTGTTATGACTGAGTTGAGTTATGGGCATACGGATCAAGAGGAAATGTCTTCAAGTTGTGCCAGGGAAGGTTTAGATGGATGTTAGGAAATATTTCTTCACTGAAAGATTTGTCAAGCAATGGACAAGGATGCCAGTGATGTGGTGTGGTCACCATCCCCAGAGATATTGAAAAGTCACATAGATGTGGCACTTAGGGACATGGTTTAGTGGTGAACTTGGCAGGGCTGGTATCGTGTTCGGACTCAGTGATCCCAAAGGTCTTTTCCAACTTAAATTCTGTTTTATGATTACAAGAGGAAAAGCAGACTTTGAAAGCTTTTTTGCATCTCCCTCAGAGAATTAGCTCCCTGCTGAAAATGGGCAATATTAACCTGCAGTCTGATCTTATAAGGATTTCCTTATTCCCGTCAGAAATTAGGTAAAGTATCAGTGCTGATTTACTCTAGGCAAACATTTTGCTTAATTGCTTGACTTCCTGGATCTTAGCACATCCACAGACACCCCCTGCTCTGCAAATATTTAGGCTCCCATTTGTGGAAAAGATGAAGGCTGAGACTGATCTCCGCTGACTTTGCAGAAAGGGCATTGTGAAGTGCATGAGAATAGAGGCAACATCAGAGACTTAAAAATAGAAATAAAAGACCAAGAAAGAGAATGAGTTAATAAATCTTTCAAGACACCAAGTTGGTGGAATAATGAAAACAACTACCAGGATTTGCCATGGCCCCTGCCCCTTAAAGGAAGCCTCTTCCCCATTTGGTCTCTGCTTTAAAAACAGAAGGGTTGTAAATAGTGTATGACTGAAGGCATAAGACATTAATTGTCTTTTCTATTCTTATGCAACTGTCCACTCTGAACTCCTGGTATTTTACCCTTAAACATCTGGAACTAGGATTCCTGTATATAGTGCCTATAACCTCTGTAGAAAAAGCCTTTTGTATTTCCTGAAATTCTCCAAAGTATCACTAGCACAAGGTATTTTATTTAGGTGGCTTGAGGCTGTGTGAATTCCTAAGAAGAAGCTGTTTATCTGCTCTGCTTCAAAGTAGAGAACTCCAAAATGTGGCAAATTAGCCTTTATACTCCAGGCTGAGTAGCAGTATAGGTAAGGCAATTCTTTCCTTGCTTCTTACATCCTACAGCTTAGCAGGTATTTTCCAGCATTTTTGAGGATGTAAGAACAAGATGATCCGAGAAGAGGGTTCTGCAGACACCATTAACATGGTAGGCTGAATCTGCTGACAATAAGTCAATGATTCTTTCTGACATGACTCTAAGAGTAGCAGAAGGACGTCTGTAGGATGACTCATGTTAATGGAAGAGTGGGATGTATGACTTAAGATTTAGGACAGATGTCAGGTTCAAGGAAGCGTGGTGTAAGGAAGGTAATTTTTATTGGCATAGTAGCAGGAGACAACTTGTCAGAGTGATGTTGACTCCTTTTTTTTGTGTTGTTTTGGCAAGTCCTTTGGGAAGATGGCAAATGGAAAGGGCAGAGGAAGACCTGGCAATGTCCCCTGCCAAATGGAAAATGGTTGTCTTCCAACAGACAAATTGACCATGGGGTGATGGTGATTCCATTACTTTCGTTTTGCAAAGGAGCAGCCTTGAAAGAGTTGGGAAGAGATTTTTTTATTATCTCCAGTGCAGTCAGGGTTGCTCCACTCAGACCTGCCTGTGTATTGAGTTAGCACCATTCCCATGTGTTGATTTAAATAAGGGACCTATTTAAGACATGGAAAACCGCTATGCAAACATCACTTCAAGATATATGCAGTTCTCTTTCTGCCTTGCACATACATGCTCACCAACAAAAGCTAAGTGTTTATAAGTCTAAGTTTAAAATATCAGATGGCAATTACCAAATTAAGTCAGGCCTCTAATGACATCAAAAGATACAAAAGATTCTTCTGCTGGCACTGATTTCAAGCTCCTGAGCTTACTTTTTCTGTTTTTGAAGAAGGCTAAGTATTCCAGAAGAGCTTCATGGGCCAAGAGAGGCCCAGCAAAGACATAAAAAACTGTGATACTTCCTTTTCTTTGTTCAAGAAGTGTAGGTGGGTTGCATTCTTAACTTGAGTCTGGTAACTATAACAGTAAGATCTACAGTAATGATTAAAAAAGCCTTGAATGATTTCCAGTCTCTCCTCCCACCTCCTAAAAGCTCGGGTGAAGTTCTATCCAGCTGTCATTAGGAACAAGAAATTCAACCAGACACTTTTAGCAATATTAGTCTTATTTACGTAAAGTCAATTCTCAATTAATATTGATGTACAATCTCTAAGGCAAGGATCAGGGCTGTCTACATCCACTTCCATGTGTGACCTGCACCCTCTCCCAGACCTTAATCTTTACTGGTTGCCTCTTTGGGCACATGACATTTATCTGCCACAATCTCTGCTGCATTTTGTCCCTCCTGTTCACAGAAATGATTGCAGCAGGAATTTGAGTGGAATTTCCTGCTCTCCCTGGTTTCTCTGTTCCTTCTTGCCACAGGGTCAGGACAGGAAGTGGGATTTTGAAGAATATTTTGAATGCAGTGTGGGAGACTTGAAAAAAAAGTGAGGTTCAAATGGTATCCACTGCTGCATCTGCAGATGTGCCAGTGTTTGTTCCATTGTCTGCCGTTTATAGGGTCTTATTTTTTCTGTACACAATGGGATCCCAATTCACGATAAGAGCTCCAGACAGTTCTGCCTGATACAGATAACATTAGGAATGCCCAGAATAATTTGCAAGATATTAGCTAAGTAATAAATTTCATGAGGCTCCACTGAGTAGGCAGAATTGTAACTTACAAGTAGAGAAGTGAAGACCTAAAAGTAAGAACAAATTGCTGGCTTAAAAAGGGAGAGAATCCAGGGCAAGGATCACATTCCCTGCACTCCTAGCTGGTAAGCACCCAAACATTTCCCTGTTCCTTCAGGTATGTCTGTAAGTGCTGTGAAAAGACATGTTTCTTCCATGAATTTGTAATGGATTCAAGAGCCAGTGTGAACTGAATAAACAGATAACACAGCATATTGTGTGTCACCTCTGGCGGCCATAGCAGAAAGATCCCTATGCACAAAGCCTTTGAGTGGCACTGTCATTTTTTGTAAATGGAAGAGGAGGAGCAAATTTATGTACAAAAGAGGGATCTGGGTACAGTCTGGGATTGAAAGTTACAGGGTTTCCCTTTTTGCCCTATCTTGTGTTCATTCCCCATCCGGATAGTGAGGTTTCAGGCATAGCCGGGATGAGTTTGTTACAGATTGTCAAGTGGCCAATGTGCCAGGAGATTGGATACCTTACAATGCCAGCTGTTGCAGAGGGTTGTTCTGAGAAAGGCTCTGTCTTCTCGTATCCACTGCACCTCCTTGCAGCTCAGACACCCAGGGTCAGTGAGCTGTAAGGATGAACCAGCTTCCCGGACTTTCACAGCAAGAGTCAGGCTCTGAGCCATGGCCAGAAGAATCTGGCTGGGAAGCGTGGGAAACTTAACAGTAAGAGAGAAAATCTGCTCTATCAAGGGCTGTTTTCCTGGGGCTGCAATTTCTAAGGCATCCAGCACATTTTTTTTTTTTGGTAATCCAGACTCCTGGAGCAACATTTGAAAGAGTGGAAAAAAAAGTATTTTATCTTCAAAAAAACAATTCATCGAACAAATTGAGAGGAACATGTCAGTCACTAACAAAGTAAACTGAGCTCCTCAGGTCTCAGGCTGCCACCTTTTGCTGAACCCATTAACCGTTTCCTTAATGGCACAAGAGTGAAGTGGATTTTCCTCTTCATTACTTTTAGTGTAGGATATAGGTTTTTAAAGCAGATCCTTTCAGAAGGAAGGAATAAATTAATCCTTTGGATTTTTTTTTCCAGGTTAGTCTTTGTGTCAATGCGATAGATTCTTTCCACCTTATTTTTTCTTCAACTCTCTATTTATTTAACTTCAAAGCAGATAGTTTTCTTTCAATATTTCATTGTAACCACCTTCTTTACTAGGACAGTTAAGGGATATTGATGTGATTGTTGTAGAACTGCTTTCCTCAGCTGTTTCTCCACTGTGAGTTATTGCAGTTGTCCAACAATCAAAATATTAAAATGTTATAGACTACAAGTCAATCAGGATTGAACTTATAGGATAAGCATTCATTCAGGGTTGGTGCTTGGGTAAGTCCTAGGAACAGCTTTTAAGGAGCAAATGGCTCTGACACAGTGGAAGCACTTGTGACCCGCCTCTTGCAATCACTTATTGCAAAATTGTGATACTGTCTTATTTCACCAATCAACACACCTTCAGTCCTACATTAACAATTAGGACCCACTGCAAAATTTCTGTAACGAACAGATGAACTTACTGGCTACTCTTTTCAGGCAGGTTAATGGAATTCTATTATATTTCTGTGCCTTGCTATTTCCATTTTATCTCTTGGTCCAGGATATGTCAAAGTGTGCTGGGTGATAGCAGGCATCCCATAAAGACATGCCTAGAAGTAGCTTATAAGCCTGTTTCTAAACCAGCTCTGATTTGTAGACCAGAATCACCATGAGAATGATTTTGACAAAGATTGTGAGCTATTCTGTAGGGGAGGATTATGATCAAAGTGCACAAGGCAGGTGCAAGATGACCTCAAAGTTCCCTGCAACCACTGATGTAGAAAAAACCTGAATGGCAGGAAAGCAGCATATTTGTCATGGTTGAACATGAATGGTCAGTTTTCCTGTATTGGAGGTTTCCTGCATGAAGCATTTTTAAAATACACTTTTCAGGAAGAAATCTTGAAATATTTAATTTCTAATCAGCTGGGAATTTTACTTGGGATAAATAGCATCCTTTGCTCCTTTCCTTGCAGTAGCCATGGCTGATACAGTGTCATGGGAAAACTGAATACTGCCAACTGTATATCATTGCTTATCAGCTGGGTTGCAATTGGTACCTGTGATTTATCCTGCCATAGGCCTATGTGTTATTTCTGCTTCCTTTTCTTATTGTCCTGATTTAGGACTTCCTCCAACAATGGTGCAACAGAAACTCTATTATCTAGCCATTTTCTTTGTTAATATATGTGTTTCATAATTACTTTAAAATTCTCATTTTGACTCCATTCCAGATAGATAAACTCCAGTGTTCTCTTAAGACACAGAGAATTAAGGCCACAGAAAGAGTGAAGGCTATACACACCATCCAAAAATCCAATTTCTATTTGGTTTCTAAAGTGAATTTAAATGTTGATTCCTTTTTAAGGACTGAAGTCTGAAAAACTATTTTCAGAGCCTAATTTTCAGGTGGAAATCAAGTATTGCCTTACAAAAAACCCCACGAAATTTATGTACTCTATGAGTTTTCTAAAATCCTTCAGGAAGTCTGCAGCTAAGAAAGGCACCAGATTCACATCTCCTGACACTGAGCTCCAGTACCGAATTGATACATTTCATACTTGTAGGAATGTAGCCAATTTTTAATCTTTGATCTTGGTGTGAACTCTACTCCATGTTATAAATGTTGAATTTTTAGTGTATGTTCATACTGTTACAATTATGAAATTGACTTCTCATATTTATCTTCCTTCAGGAAACTGAGTAACGTGATTATTGGAATCGGCTCTTTGAAGCCTGCGATTCCGCAGCGGTTTTTTTCTTCAGGCTGTCTCCAAGCAGTGACACCATGTCTAGGTCTCATCGTAACAGTCCTAATGAAAAAGCAAACTGAACTACCCATCATTAGGTTCATATGTCCTCTAGGATTCGCTAATATCGCAGTGAGTCAGGCAGCAGTGCTATCGTTTTGGCTGTGGTGTTTTATGGGCTCCCTGACCCAGTGAAGTCACACGGTCACCGGTGCCGAGGTGTGGGGTGAGCGGCATGTGGTCTCCTTGGAAACTGCAAAGTTGTGCGGGAGGCAGGAGTGAGTGTCCCAGAAACTGCAGAGAGAACAGAGCCTGACAGGAGATCTACAGCTGGAATTCCACTGGAGGAAAGCACGTTCGATAACTTGGCCTGCCAAGGCTTTCATTTGACCTGCTGCAGTCCTGGCCTCTCACCCTTCTAACCTCCTGTTAAAAATACCAGCATGTTTCCTTGCTGGCCGGACATCCTGCCAATGAGTTTTGGTATCCCAGGGAGCTGAAACACATGGAGATCCCTGCCACCACACAGTGTGCACAGTGGGTTGTCACCATAACATGGTGTGAGCTGTACAGTCAACAATTCAGCCACCAGGGTCTGCTTTCAGAGGGATGTGCTTGCCCACATTATCACAGGAGCATTTAGGTTGAAAAAGGCCTCCAAGATCATCCAGCTTTATCTGTGATTAAAGGCACTGTGTGTCACATTTTAGCAGCATGTTAAAATAAACACCTGCCAACAATTAACTGTATTAACAAGTTAAAATTAACAAGTGTTTTGTCTTCCATTGCGATAACATCTTTATATTCTGTATAAGGATACTGCCAGCTTTGAAAATCAGAATGTAATTTGTCTCCAGTTTTTCTGCTCAAGCTGTCCATTGTCACAGATTCCCCCTATATATTGTTTTTTTTAGAAGAGCACCTGTGAACTGTGGTCGAGACCTTCAGTCCTGTGAGGACAGGAGTTCCCTGGCCAGGTGCTGCAGGTCCAGCCCCAGAGAGCTCACAGGCTCTGTGGCCACTGTGCAGTGATGGATGAATTAGTCAAATTGGGCAGATGTGGTTTGGATGAAACTTACAGCAATGGGGTGCCAAGAGTTTAACAGAAAGGTCATCTGGCTGCTTGATTAATAGAAACCAATGGGAACAATCTGTAAGCACTAAGCCTGAGTAAATGATAAGATATAGTTTACTAGAGGATAGGTAATTGGATGGGTTTTTGGCATGAATGGGTGGAGCAGTGTGGGAGAATACCTGGCAATGCTTAAGGGAGAAATTGGCTTGTAGCTTCTCAGGCTTGTCTGGGATACAGTAAGCCCAGGAAGTTCTTAGTATTTTTTTCTGCAGAGATAACAAGTAGCTTTATTTTAGAAACACTCATATTTAGTTCTAATGAATTCCTTTTCACTTGTGCTCAGAAAAGTTTCCTAACTTTGTTTATATTTGTTTTATATTTCCTATGAAAATTACAACGATAAAAATTTTAAAATGTATGTTTTGGTATAAGTTTTCAGAATTTTTACAAAGGCACATTTTGAAAAGCAAACATTGAATTTTGTGAGGGAAAAAATCAAGAAACTCCTTGTTCATTTTCTTTGTCAGGTTTTCATAGGGAAAAAAAATAAGTCTGTAAAAAGTACTATGTAAAATGCTTTGGCTAACAAAAATTTCCATATTTGTTGAAAAGGTGTTTTTCCTGCTTATCATTCTGATGAAAACACTTTAAGCACCTACTGAAATTAGAAAGAAATATAATTAAAAATATTTGCTCAAGTTTCCTAAAGGGAAACAAGTGTCAGTGTTAGATAATTAGAAACCAGGGACTCAGCCTTTTCTCAAACAGCTGAACAGAGCTTCTTTGAACTCATCTTGACTTCTCAGTGCTGTGTTAGAGTATGGGATTAGTGTTGGAAAACATGCTAGAGACAGGAGCGAATGCTATGCTGTTTAAGAATGAAAAAATTGTAGACCAAGAACTTTTATTCCCTCTCAGCTACAGCTCTTGCTTCGGGAGGCATGGTATGTCTCAGCTTAAGGAGTTCCCGCTGCAGAAGTGCTGGATGGAGGTTCCCTGTGTAACAGGAGGCAGTGACTGCTCTGTAGAGCTTTCAGGCAACAAGCAAAACAAAAAGGATGGAAAGAATGAAGAGGTTCAAGGACAGCTTCTGCTGGTAGTGGTAGGAAATCAGGATATAAACTCAGGCCAAAATATGTAGCTGAAATTTCACAGCAAATCTTTGCCTAGAAAGTGTAATCTCAATACAGGAGGTGGTAAGGAACACTGAGTGCCCAGGTCCAGGAAAGGAGCTGTGTGCTGGAAAGAGCAGCTGCACTGGCAGAAATGTATAAAGAGAAATTATGTTCTTTGTTCAGATGAAAGTTTGGGATTGGAATGCAGTTCACTGCCTTAACTATTGAGAAAAGTAACACAGAAAGAGAGTGCTTCTGGGAGATTTCCATTAGAAATTGCAAAATCTTTTCCCCCCTTTCTCTACCCACTGCAATTAAACAGTAATAGGAGTGCGTTGCACAGTTTATGAAGCAATAATCCAGTTCCCAAATGGCTAAACCAGGAGACTGATGGCCAAATCATTTATCCCAATGAGGAAAATAGATTATTGCTCAGGAAAGCAGCATGATGGCATTGTTACAATTATTCTGCTGTCTTAGTTTATCAGTTCAAAAATCTAGATACAAATTCTTTCTCTGGGATCAGTTTCTGCTTTCCTTGCTTACACTGCCAGTCCTGAGCAAGGAGTCCTGCTGACTGTGCCGCAATTACCTGT